>CAJNOI010000215.1:2655-43895 GCA_905250115.1 Adineta steineri
CCGTACCGGAATCACACCATCCACCTCACCCACATTTATTGTGTTGTACTGATAAGTTATCACACCATCCACCTCACCCACATTTGTTGTGTTGTGTTGATAAGTTATCCCGTTTGAATACGATCCAATTCCGTTACGGAATTCCGGGAATTGCACCAAGACGGAATTCAGTGGAATTGGACGGAATTCCTGGGAATTCCTACCGATTCCCACCAATTCCGGAATTGCGTGGACTACTTCTAACTACGGGATTACATGGAATTCCTACCAGTTCCGGAATTATACGGAATTCCTACCAGTTCCGGAATTATACGGAATTCCTACCAGTTCCGGAATTATACGGAATTCCTACCAATTCCGGAATTGGACGGAACTCGATCAATTTTCGAGTGGGTATCGGATATTATGTGTCGATCGAGTTCCCGGAATTGAACGGAATCGATTCCGGAGCGGAACTGGTTCCTGAAATGTTCAACATAGCGGAATAGGATGACTGCTCTTATATAATCCTTATTCAGCTAGTCTATCCAGTTTAACTGTAGTAACTAAGAATTCCAATGGCTTGAATAGGCAGGTAATCCTAGATCGATTTCATCAAGTATAACAATTGGCAATATGAAGAAAACGAAAACTTATATCATCAAATTTGATACATGATTATATACCACACCCACACCGTATAGAGAGGTCGCATATATATTGGATATATTCAATAACAAGAACATCAAAATTAAATTCTTGTATAAAATATAGAAAGAGATTTATAGTTTTAAAGAAAGAATTGAAAAATCTGTCATAGTGTATATTTTCCAATGAGTTTTTTAATTCAACAAAATTTTAGTTATTTAGACTAAAATAAAACATGTTTGTTGTACTTAATTCTTGGATGATCAGAATGATATAATTGTTAGATTGTTAGAAAAATACAATCAAATATCTTTATTTGAACAAATAAAAATAAATTTTGTATGATCAATTTAAAGTTTTTGACGAGATATCGATTTCTTTAAAATAGTATTAATGACTTTCTCATGATATTTGTATATTAGTCGAAAAATATGAAGATCATGTTTAAAATAGTTTCCTGTACTAGTCTCTCTTTTTTATTCATCATATGAATTCTAATATAAATATGTGAATAACTAAGCAGATCGAATATCCTGTGATAAGATTCTAAAATTTACCTAATAATGTTTTTACTGTATGCGATAGCGTGCGTTGTTTGCACGGATATCTTTGTCAACATTTAGTTAACAACCGATGCAGCATAGCATTTCTTTTGATTTTAAAATATTTGGGTCGACATAACTGCATATAAATCAATTAGAATTGACATTGTAAATATTTAACTTTCAGCTTGAAAGATATGTATGTGCATGATGGCATATACTTCATATAATAAAATGATGCCATTTTATTCTCTTGATATGAAAGGAAAAAGAAAAATAAGTACTTGTATAAATTAACTATACGAGAGGAATCACTTTTTCATTCTATTTTGTTCTTGTGCTGACACAATATAGAGAATGACTTCTATATTACGGAGTAGTTTAGTTAAATGATACAATAAGATATCATATTTCTTCATTAGAAGTGTAATGATACAAATAGTTTTACAGGTCGTATTACATCAATTTTACTTTCTTCTTCATTTACAGAATACATTTACAAATTTCTGTTCTTAGCTGAATATATATTTCAAGGTACAATTCGTTTTAATTTCTTAGTACCTTCTTAGCTTGAATTAGACAAAATAATTAGTTATTAATAAAATACAAATTATTTTATTCTTTTAAACATTTATTCATATCCTTCGTTCTAGAAATGCAATCCGTATATAGTCATCGACGTCTAAAATATATATTTATGTCAAGTGTTTCTATTCTTATGATTGTTCCTATGGTTCGATATTTTGTTAATCATATATTTTCTATTGAAATAAGTTCATTGTATTTACCGTTGTGCCCTTATTCATTCAAAATAAATAGTAATTATATAGTTTATGATGATGCCTCGTATTACATTCATCACTATCCTGAGTTTATTTGTCCACAAAATTTTCGAAATTTAGCTGATTGGATTTATGGTTGGCCTGAATCTGTATTCAACGAAAAAATTGAATATTCTGTAAGTGGAAACAAGTTAAATGTACCAAATCTTCCGAATGGTAGTATTATTTATGTTAAAATCGACAGTATTTCATCTTTTTTCTCAAATATATATCCATATCTAATGTATAAATTTGTACTAATCACTGGTCAAGGTGATGATCTAATGCCAAGCCGATTTCTTCGTTACCTTGAAGAATCTGATTCAAAAATTATTCATTGGTTCGGTCAAAATGGAGATATCAATGCAACAACAAATGAACGTTTTACACATATACCAATTGGTAAGTATAGAATATACTAATAGCCTCTCGAAATCTACTTTTTAACAAAAAATTTGATTTATTTTATATTGCAAATTTTACAAATTAACCTATCATGTTGTCGATTTCATATCTTCAATGGATAAGAACTTTTCCACTATGAAACTTTCATCTATTCCATTGTTATAGGTATTAATTGTTTTGAAATGGCAGAAGGTATTCGAGGTGTTCATCGACAATACCCAAAACATATTCTTCCATCTATCAGCAACAATAATCTTGATGAACCATCTCATTATATACAACCACATGATATTACACAAAATGTGTTGACAAATAAAAATCAATCAGATAAAATAGTTCTTATTAATTTTCGACCTGATACTGATCCAACTGGTCTACGAGCAAATCTATATAAACGTATATGCAAAAATAATCAAAGTTCATTTACAATTTGTTATGATAAACCTGATGGAGTGAATATTTCAAGTTTACCTACTATTTATAAACGAAATCGACAGTATCCATTATGGTTATCTCCTCGTGGTGGCGGACTTGATTGTCATCGAACATGGGAAGCATTGTATCTTGATATAATTCCTGTTGTTTGGCATTCAACACTTGATTCATTGTATACAAATCTACCAATTATTATTATCAATGATTGGAGTGAAGTTAATGAAGAATTTCTTCGAAAGAAACTTTATGAAATAGCAATGAAAAAAGCTCAACAACCATCTGTATATCAATATGAAAAATTGAGGAATGCTTATTGGCGTGAGATAATAATAAAAAAATCTCGATATGCTTTCAATGAAAAAGACATACAAAGAAATCGATGTTGGCGAGCTAAAACTATTCAATAACTTCGTTTTAAAACAATATAATCGGAATGAAATATCAATGATGATGATAATACAATAGGTCTTGATAAAATCAATGAAAAGTTAAGTTCAAATTTTCGTTACAAGTAATAAAATAACAACCGATTTAGGCAGAAAAAATCTCGTCTTAAATTACATAAAAAAATTCTTCGAGTTACAGAGTAGACAGGAGACAGGTTACGAAAATGCCGTACCCTTCTTGAACTTAGAGATTAACAAAAAAAAATGAAAAGAATAAACTCAACAACCTCGACGAGTGATGTACCTACCTCTCCCGTCTGTCTTTTTTTTTTTGTTTTTTCTGTCATATTTATCTTTCTATCGATCGAAAAAAGAACAAGAATACAGAAAAGACAAACATTGGATACATACTTTATGTATCATTCAGTCTTTATGCATTATTTTTCATCCGAAAAAATTCAGTGAGTTTAACTGTATATATATAAACATGTGCTTTCGTTCGATCGTTCTAGTAGCTTGTATTGTTCAGTGAAGCGTGATATGATGTGTATTTATATTAGGAAAGATTCGTTTTTTTTCTTGTTGGTTGACGATTTATTTTAGACAATATTGACGGTGTATTTTTGTATGGTTGAATATGTACTCTATAAACTTATAGTTAGTTAACAGAATATTTTTGTTATATATGAGCGATTTAAAAGAACAAACATCGATGAATACACATCGAGACAGCGGATCTATAAATACTTCGAAGAGTTCTACTAAACATCGAAAAACAGGTGAATTTGTTGCTCGTGAATCTTTATTCACTGAATTATTTTGCATTTCACATATTAATTGTGTGAGAAATGGATTCATTGCTGGTTTTATTCTGATGGTATTACGTCATTTAGTCGATGATTTACTTCATTATGGAAGGTAAAAAAAGAATATTGATTTTCAAAGATAGATCTTCACCTTGTTGTTTTTTTGTTAGACTAAATTGGACATTTGAATTATTGTTTTTAGCATTTGGTCAATTGCATATTGTCATAATTATTTGGTCTATTATGACTTTATGTACAACTTTTATTGTCTATTATGGGACATATATTTGGGCAAATAATCGTAAATTTAGTGGAACTTCCCTCAGTATAATAATTAAATAAGAAATAAAATAGATAATTAAATATTATTGTTTAGAATTATATGACATAATTTGGTTATTGATCTATATTTGTTATATAATGGGTTTATTGATTATACCATATTGGCAAGTAAATAAATATCAATTGCCATTTGCTTGTGCAACAACTGTTATTCTTGAACAAGTATGTGCTATAGACTTCTAAAAGTCTACACTATGATGATATATGAAAAGCATTTAGGATAGAATATGAAGATTAAATAGATAGAAGAATTAGAAATATCAGACTCTATGATTATAAGAATAGATGAATGTTTCATTCTTAAATTCAACATATATTATTTTCATAATCATAGAAGTTAATTATAAAGATTTATTTAGCTACGTCAACTAATGAAAACACATTCATTTGTACGTGAAAATGCTGGAAAAATAATCTCACAACCAAATAAATCAACTGGTCTGTTATAATATTCTATTTTCATTACGACTTTAATTGAAATATTTTTTTTAAATCTAGATCCTCTGTTATCTTCTGAATTTAGTCATTTTAATCAATATTTATATTTTCTTTATGCACCTACATTAATTTTTCGAGATGTTTATCCTCGAACATCGACTATTCGATGGAATGTTGTCTTTAAAATGTTTGGTCAATATCTAACTTGTGGTTTTTTAGTTTATCATATTTTAGCATATTCTTGGATGCCAGTTTTTGCTCGGTGTTTTACAGAAACTGATTTAACATTGAAATCTGCAATAACATCTATATTTGACTTAATACTTCCAGGAGTTCTCATTATTATATTATGTAAAATATTTATTTGAATAAATACCTATTTGCTTTTGTTTTATTTAAGGTTATTATGGTTTTTTTTATTGTTGGTTGATTGGATTTGCAGAATTGCTTCGCTTTGCTGATAGAATGTTTCATGCGGTAGAATAAGAAAATAATTCATTTTTTTAGAAATAATTTTATATTTCTAGGATTGGTGGAATTCAGCATCATCTGTGACATTTTGGCGAACATGGAATATTATTGTGCATGATTGGCTTTATGCCTATGTTTATGAAGATCTTAGCAAAGTAATTTCAAATTTTGATTACTGATATCATATTTTAATTTCTTTGTATTTAGTTATGTTCTGGTAAAAAAACTCTACCAATAATTTGTGTAACTATTCTTTCAGCTATACTTCATGAATATTGGCTGACTATTGTTTCTGGAATTTTCTATCCAGTGTTATTTGTGTGGTATGGCTTATTTGGAAGTATGTTTATATATTTATTTTGATATTTCTTATGTTATTTATTTTTTCTTAGTGCTTCTTCGTTTTGCTTTCCCACGTTCAAAAGGACCACTATGGAGTCTTTTTTTCTTATTAATGATACCAGTCTATTTCGCAACAGTTGCATATTTATATGCTCTTGAAATGTCTATTCGATATTTTCCTTGGAATCGTGTAAGTTAGAAACATGATTTTATATAATAATAATAATAATAAAATATATATTTATATAGCAAACATTTGAAAATGTAATGGTTAAGAATGGTAATGAATCAAAAGTTGATTTATGAAAAATGAAAACCATTTTCAAAGAAAGTTGTTTACTTTTTTATTTTGATATTGATAAATAAATAAATATAAAGAATAATCAAGCAATCATATATTTTTTAAGTATTATTGTTTTATCAAAGAATTAAATTTGAATATAAGATTTTATATCTCAAATTCAAAACCTCAACAGTTGGAATATATTGCCAATCGAAATTTTATAACAGAGCTAAACTACAGTGTATATTTATATTCAAGCTCATATGATATTAGGTTGTAATTTATGAAAAGTATTCAAAGTATTATTGTGTTTTATTTGCATACCATTAAGTAATTTCTACCTATGTAGTTATATATAAAGGACGAAGAAGAACAAGGATTAATTGATAAATTTTGATGATGATCGTTAAATAATATATACTGATCAACGTCTATTCTCCAGAGAATATCGATCATCTTATTTATTTTTTTGTAAGAAATTAGAAAAAGAACTTCGTTATTTCATTTGTTACTAAAGGAAATATACGTTGAATAGACCGAAATAGATATTGATTCGTTAGTTTAAAACAAGATTACGTCTCTTTATTTATTGATGTTATTAACTAAATTTTCTTAAAACTATTAATCTATATTGGGATAGAAAAATACCCTTTGTCTTATGGTTTTTTTTCTATATCATCAAAGTATGTCTACTAGTTTAAAAATCTTCTCTGAGCTATTGTTTTCAACTAACATAATCATTTAGATTTATTACAATTGCAATTAGTTAACTAATTATTTCCAATTTATTTTTTTTTAATATTCATTTTTTCATTTAAATATTATATAAAAATTTTTTCTAATTGATAAGAAGAATATTTATTTTCAAATTTATTTATTAGAAAAACTTTGATATTCTCTCAATTGAATTTTCAGTATACAAAATATGATCAAAGTATGTGAAGAAAAATGTGTCGTTACATTTGTTTATTTACTTTATTAAAGACGTTATCTACCTGTATGTTATTGCATGTGTCATTAATATAAATATATAAAGAGAAAAAAAACTAATCCTTCATATAACCATTTTTTTACTCTAACGAAAAAAAGATAAATCGAATATCGATAAATAATGCTTTTTTTTATATAAAAATATATCTAAACATGTGCATATTATACTCATTAGCTATTATATTATTCGAATAAAACTATTTTAATCTATATTAAGAATATATACATGTAATAGATATTATAAGTACTATCTGTTTGGTATGATTACTTTTCTTAATAATAATTTATATAAAAATATCGATATTCATTCTCTTGTGAATACAACGATAAAAAAAGAAAAGAATTTAGTTGAGAATATTTAATTATTTTTATCTCTTTACACGTTTTTTTTGCTCATAAAAATTTTAAGAATGGAATGTTTAAAAATATTCAAAAATGAATTTTATTTAAGAAAAATTCTTTTTCTTTTTGTTAAATATATTAAATGATCTTAGACTAATTTGAGATTATTTAAAGACCAAAGACATAAAATTACATAATAATCAGATTCAGTTAAACTTTATGAAAAGAAATGATATTTTCACCACATCCAGTGATCTTATTTTAACAAAACAGTAAAGCCAAGCAATTCTATTCTATCTAATAAAGTAATGATATGAGAAAAAAGTAAAATATAAATCGAAAATAGTTAGGAAGACACTCAGACGCTGTAAAATAAATACAGTATCGCGGCAAATACCATTAAGATCGATAAGATTCTACTAAAAGGTGATCCCCAGCTGCTCGAAAATGTTTTTGTCCATGACGATAATGCATAAAATAGATTTCCAAAAAGATACATTGCAGCTACGGTTGGTGTCGAAGGCATACTAGATGTGAAATATGCTTCAAAAGGATGAAGAGTCATTACAATAAAAACAGAGATAAACTTTATTTCATTGAAGAAATTATGACGTGTATAATGAAAAAAGCCGATTAAGAACATAAATATGAGGACACTTAAGGCTAACCGCATAAATAAATGATAGATTGATAGACCGTTACCAAAATATAACAGGCAAAATATGAGAGGAGTATCACAGATAAAACAAACAATATTGAAAAGATGTGCCACATATCCGTTGTAGCTTTTCGAATTTAAGCCATAATAAAATTCCCAAGCATAGTAAAACATTCCAGCAAATAAGGGCCATCGACATATTCCTTTTTGTAAACAATGATTTATTGTTACCAGATAACATAAAATGTAACTAGTTGCTCCGATGAATTTCATAAGTAGAACACTATTTGTTCGTTGATTAAACATTTTTATTGTTGTCATTTTTGGATTTATATGATATACAGTATATGATCAAGATCGATAATATCGCGATTAATCTGATAATAAGAATTTTGAAAGAAGAGTAATATAAAATTAAATAAATCTATCATCTTGTTTGTCTGAGATCTCATTTAGTATTCAACGATAGATATCAAGCTTTAGTGTAATTTGCTTACTACTTTTAGTATATAAAAACTATAGATATATATAACAATATCCTCGAAATACAATTTTTTTTCCTATTTCATATGCATAAACTACGTCAAACGAATATTTACTATAATTATTGTTGCCCATTTTGAGTTTTCATTTGAAATGAACTTAAGTCAACAAAATGTTGATCAAATCTGTACTTTTGTATATTTATTTGCACTTAAATACACTATCTATACTAAAATATACTGTTTTCCCTTGAAAAGAAAGATCTATGTAAATATTTATTGTATAATATATTGTTCAGAAGTAGAAACTTTGAATCGATTTATGATGCATCACAGACTGAGGTATAGAGTAAGTGCTAAGGAAAACTATTACATATAATTTTTCATCGCATGAAATCGATTGTAAAAATATCCAATGTCCTGTTTAAAATTTCTTATCCTACTTACTTATTGATATACGTTTCATACGCTGAATATGTAACACTATTTTTCGTATATTTATGTGTATAATTATCGATCATAGAAGAAAAAAAATAATGATAAGATAAAATTAATATGGAGTGTATTCTTGTCTAATGTTTTTTTTCTATACATATATTATTCGGATATCCTTTTCGTTTGCTTTGATAGGACGCACCTGTGTCTAGCGTCAAATATTCATTATTAGAAGTGAAGTATTATCAAATCTATTCTCTTTCTACATTAGAAAAAAACTAATACGATTTGCAATCATACTTTATATGTTAGTATCTTTCATATGCTGACTCATTATTCTCGTGAGTACCTATTTATTCTTTGCATTAACGCACTTGTATAACTTTTTTTATTGCTCATCTTAGTTTTACTCTATGGTTGCTAACTAATAGCACGTTTTATTTAGTAAATTTATTTTTTTTCAATGAACTTTCAGAACTTACTAGATGGTTAGGGTGTGGGTGTGGGTGTCGGTGTGCGTGTGATTAGTTATATCCTCTTTTACGAACACCCACACACACTCTCAAGATATATTTTAATTATACAGAGATTTCGCTAAAAGCATGATATATGTGATTAGCAATATTGATTATTAACTTTAGAGAAAACTATAATAGAGGGATTGAAAATCAGATTTTAGCTACGTATATAACATAAATCCAGTTTCAATATGAAAGCATATGAACTAAGTAGCAAAAATATAAAATACTACAACAAGAGTTAAATGTTTAATATTATAATTCTATACGAGAGAAAATTTACTCATCAATTTTATAATAAAAAATATCGTGTAAATTTAAATAACAAATAAATAAATATGTCAATACAATAATAATAGTATTTATAATGTCAATCTATTGAATATTTATTCTATCAAGAAAAAAATAATATGAAAATATTATAAATAGAATGAAAGCAAGTAGAAATGTCCATAGACGATATGAACATTTCAGACATTGTCCATTATTATATGACACAAGAATAAGAGTAATTATATGTAGAAAAAATTCGTGATAATGTTATTGCTTTCTCTGATCTTACTGAATCAGTCAAAGATGCTGATATATTGATATCTGTTATACCACATCAAGATGCAAGTTTGGATTAAGAGTAGAGACATCCACACCCACACCCACATTCTCAAAAGTTTTTCAAGTATTATTGTTTTATCAAAGAACTAAATTTTTTGCGAATCGAAATTTTATAACGGAGCTGAACTACATTGTATATGTATATTCGAATCTATGTACGATTAATTTATGAAAAGCATTTTAAGTATTATTGTATTTCATTTGCATACCATTAACTAATTTGTACCTATATCTTCACATGAAGAATGAAGAGTAGTAAGGATTAATTGATAAATTTTGATTATGATCGTTAAATAATGTATATTGATCAAAGTCTATTATGCTTAAAACCAAATAATTTTATTTTTTCTATTTACCTCATAATTTGTTCGCATGATACGATCAAATAATTGACGAAGCATTTCGATGTGTTAAATTATGTGTAAATCGAAAGTTACTTGTTTATTTATAGTGTTTCGGCAGCCGATAGGATTCTAAATTGGGTGAGTGTGGATAAATCCACTTAAGTCATAACGATACCCACACCCATAACCAAAGCCATTTCCAGTTATTTTTTTAATAAATTCTGCTACTCCTCGCAGATGATCACTCGAATGTGATATGAAATTTGGTGATATAATATTTAGTTCCTTCATATAATCATTGAATTTTTGTTCAAATGGATGTCTTAATTCAACAAGACCTTCATTATCAATTTGATTTATTGTATCAGGATAATTTGAATCCAAGTACGATGAAAAAATATTATTACAATCATTGAATAATTCCTAGAAAATAATGTTCGATTTTGTTTAATACTTTAAAACATATTTAAATGATTATTTTACTTTTTGTTTATTTTCAATGTCGAATAAACTATCAATGTTTTTAAGTAAGTTTTCAATTGTTAATATTTGTTCGTCATGTTTTTCACTGGGATGAACATCTTCAGGGTGGGTGTGGATTATATTCCGAATATCGTATTTATAACATTCCACACCCACCCACCCTCAAATTAGAAGAACCTGTGTGACAATCCCCAATCGAATACGGTCGTCCACACTCACATATTGAATGTGTGAGTATGGCAGCTAACATATTCGTGAAGAAATTACTGAATGAATCGGTATTTTATGTCGCAATTTTTTTTCTGATTAAAACTTATTGTTTATTTTTCAGGGTCCTATTTCGATATTCATGCGTCATTTAATGATTCTGGAAAACAACCCAATCAACAATATGAAATAATGTTATCTCATGTTTATAACAAAGATTCGTCAATCAACTACTCGATGAATATCAACGTTAATATTGATTCAACAAATACTAATGAATTTGATGAATTACTTAAAAGTTATAATAGTAATATCATACGTTTATTCTTCATTATCAACTATCAATCTACGGGGGTTCATATCAATGCAAATAAAATAGTAACTCTGCCGAAAAATGCCAAGAAATCGACCTTGGAATCGGATCCGTTCAACGGAGATTCTGCTTCCATGAAATCTCCGAAATATTACGGAACCAACCGTTTCCATGCCGGATTGTTTGACCCGGATTTAGCAAATGCCATGAAACATTGACTTAATTTAATGTTAGCAACAAGCGACTATTTATTAAGTGAAAGATTATATTGCAATGATCCTCTCTCAATAAACATATACATTTTCATTAAACATTTACTGTACACATTTAAAGACCCTTTTTTTATTGTAATATTAAAATTAAAAAAATTCAAATATCGTCATTCAATTACATATTAATAATGGCAATGTGACAATCATTGTAAAAATATTAATGTTCTTTTATTTTGTGAGAGAGACTATATTTATTTTAAAATGTCTTTTAAATTAATATTCCCTCAACTGAAAGGAGGTTCTACGCTGAATGAGTTAAGTACGTTCGATGGTTAACTCTGCTCTGTTGATTAAACACTTCTAATCCTTTCCTGTCATAAGAAGTGACCGAGGGATAATCGAGGTTGGGGAACCCGAATCTGATGTTAGTTTTTTAAACAAAGGAGCATTTCTTTACAAAAAAAATTTTTTTTTTATAAAGTTTGTTGAAACAAAAAAGAAGATAAATTTTATTAATTTAAAAGTTGCGTCTTTGGTTGTTGTGATGATGCATTAACAAAACGTCTTCTCACGATGATTTGAGGCACTCGTTGATTTGTGTCGCTTATCTTTTAAATAGATAAATTATTCGCAAAAAATTTTCATCAAATAAACATCTCTAAATTATCAAGCTATTTAAGTTCGACTATATAATTTTTTTAAGGAAATATATTTTTAAATTATTCCGATGATGTTTACAACAGAAAATTTTTACTATGTATTGCAAGCCAATCTGATATTGTTGTCTATTAGATAGATGTTGTCTTGTCACAGTCCTATATACTTAACACATAAGATTTAGCCTTATTGATGTATATGTTGAAAGATAAAGATAAATGATATATATATATGATAATTTTTCTCCGAAGAAAAGCATTATTTATAGATTGGAACTCTAAAACGTTGCACTAAGATTTGTATGTATGTATCAATATATAACTAGTGATTATATATTTTATTTAATTGATGGCTGACGATATTTTTCTATATCTTTTTATCGAAAAATTGTTTATTGAATCAATAAGGAATCATTGTCCTCGATTTGAAGGCAAAGAATAAGTGGTACACAATATGTCTTAAGTCTATTTTTCTTTCGCTAAAAGTCAACAATCGAGATAGGATAAGAAAAAGCAAGAAACTAAATGATGTTTACAAGAGGATGAATATTGAACTTCAATAAAAGATCATATTTTACATGATATAGAAAATAATTATCTGTGAGTAATCAACAGATATACAAATATTCGTCTGAGTTAACTTTTATTTCTACAAATAAAAAGTTTAAAAAGAAATATGAGATTTTCCATTGATCGTATTCAATACAGTGATCATATATCTATCTGATCATTAATAGCAATATATATCATTTTATTTCCATTACTGTTCTTAAAATTCAAATAAATATTGACATGAATAGTTATGATTTATTTGAGAGAAAATTATTCTATTCAATTATAACAGTCAATCTTATATATTTCTATTTCTATAATAAAGTATTATTAATCTTATTATAAATTGTTTTTTTTCGTTAAGATCAACTCAAGAATGATGAGCTAAAAAAATGATATATAGCTGTTGTCAGCATATATAATCTTCCATTGATTGAGAATCTAACGAATGTGCGTAGGAAGAGAAAAAAAATATGGTTGAAAATCTTTTATTAATTGCAACATCAACTACTAAAGATAGTGTTGATAATATGCGTAGATAGAACGACTAAAATAATATAAGTTATTTTATTTATTTCAAATATATAAAAAATAATTATGCAATTAAATTGAATAATTACTAATAAAAATGCAAACATTCTACGTTCCAGACGTAGCTATTTTATTTGCCAGATCTGTTCTTTATCTTATACATTCTTAACAATGATGTCTTTTTCTGTCACAAAGAAAATATTTGTATAATACCATTATATCAATTACATAGAGAAATACTTGTTGACTTGATCAAACTCAAACTATACTTTAACGATCAATATTGATATTATTAGATGAATATTTAAGTTTATTTGTAGTTGCTATAAAAATAATCAATACATTAAATTTGAAAACAAAAAAGAAAAAAAAACCCTTTTTTTTTTTGATTCAACTTTAATTGAAGTTCAATTACATATACTTCAATAATATTATTATTCTTTTTTTCTTCTTCTTCTCCTTTCGAATAGAGTGCATTCTAGCAATAAAAATTTAAATTTTTCACTAATATAAAAGCTTTACAAACAATTCTATTTATAATATATTTTTTTCTTTGTCTTGACTATCATAAATGTATTATCATTGTCATAATTGACGAAAGAGAAATTTCTCATAGAATTATAATAAGTACATATCTATTTCATGTCAACATTTGTAAATATCATCAAAATCATCAATGTATTACCCTTCTATCTCATATATATAGAGAGAGAGATCAATATAATACTATTATTATAAGTGTAGAGAAACAAAAAAAAATCTCTGATGCATTGCAAATGAATTTTAGCACACACACACACACACATACATAGAGACAAATAGTAAAAATTTTTACTGATTAAACCTAAACAAATCTACTGATTAGTTTAAGAATATTTATTTCTCTCCTTTTTTTTTCTCTTCATCACCAAGACAAAGTATTAAGAGAATACATACTTATCGGAAACAAAATAGGAAAATTTTCTATTGAGTCTTATATGCAACAGTAGATACTTATATTAAATCGATTGAAAGCGAACTAAAACTGAATTAAGTCGATAGACATTTTTTTCTTCTTCCAATCGAAGACAAGAAGATGATCATAGAAAGATTCTCGGAATATTTCCACTTCATTCTATTTATTAGTTGTTTATCATGAATACATCCATACGTGGATTATTAACAAAAAGATACCATCTGTATATTTGTTTCGACAAGAAACAGATATATCTCCATTATGTGAAGTTCTCATACGATATATTACCAAAACAAAAGACAAACATATGTATATATTTAGAGCAATTTTCTTGTTTCTCTCTCTCTCAGCTTTTCCATTTGTCACTAAACACAATAAGAATATATAGAGATACATTAACAAAGACATTTTGACGATCTTCATATATATTATATATATATGAATATGTAAACTTGTTTTTTTTTTTATTTTGACAATCCAATATATATACATAGTGAATGAGGAGTGACATTTTCCGAGAAAGTCGAGCATTACTAATATGATAGTGAATAAGCAATCGTTTATCGACTATATAGCTTGTTTCTATTTTTTTCCCCTCTATATATCCATATTATTTTTTTTTATGTAGAAAGAACAATGAGCACTCATCATCATTATCATTTGGGTTCTGCTGAATACCGCGAACACTCATGCATTCTTGTTTTGTCCTCAAAAAGAGAAAAAAAAGGAAGAGAAAAAGAATGAGATGAGGACCCTAAAGACTAACGTCGTTGTTACTGCTGTTCAAAATATGAGAAGAAACGATAGCGAATACAAGAAGAAGAAGAAAAAACGACATTTCTACATCGTCGTCGTCGTCTTCCTCGTCGTCGTCGAAGAACAAGAATAGTAGTAGTAGTAGTAGTAGCAGCAAGAGACTATCGTCAATTCCGACCAAAGTATTTGTACGCTCATGAGAGCGAGGAAGAGGGAGAGCGAGAGAGAAATATAAAGAAAAGCAAAAGGAAAAAGCACAGAATAAGAAGGAAAAGAAAACGGAGAATATAATGGTAGAAGAAGAAAAGGAGATGTTTCTAGTACTGGTTTCCTACGAGAGACCAAGCTCTCTGTCGACGCGAACATGAAATCTACATTTATGTTTATATGTCGTAGTATATCGACTCAAGTCGTCGTCGTCGTCGTCGTCGTCGTCGTCGCCGAAAGGAAACGACCGTGCGCTCGCGCTGAAGAATTCCGGTGAGAATTAGAGCATACGCACAAGAGAGTGCGAAAAAATTGCCCTTCGTCTTTCTTCGCTCTCCCTCTCGTCTCTTGTCTAAAGACAGGCGCGCGCACACGCATTTGACTATATGCTTGTCAATAAATTTAGATAGTGGTGTATAGTAGAACAATATAGATAGATAGACAGAATGTTTATGTCTGTATGTGAAAAAAAAAATATAAAACGATACTTCTTCCTGTGTTCTTAGTCGCTCGCATTTCAGCAAAAAAAGTGTAGAAAAAAAAAGAGAAAAAAAAAGAAACTCTAGTGTATGTGTGTGAAAAATCAAGCGTAGAAAACGAGATGAGTTTGAAATAAATGAGAAAAAAATAATAACACATTATTTATATATATATATATCGATCCTCTTTATTTTTTTATATTGATAAGAATTACAAACATCAAAATGGACATCTAATTATTTTGTGGTAAGTTTTGATTATACTATACACATATGACAATACTATATTTATAGACAAACAAGTAGATCGATGACGAAAGAGAGGAGAGAGAGAGAGAACGACTAGTGAAGATTTCAGGATTATTTCGATTATTTCATACGCCTCTAGATGCCCGCATCTTCATTACCATCTTAGATTTCACTAGACCTTAGCTATTACTATTCATTTTTTGCCGCATTTTTATTACCAACATTTTCTCTGTTATTTTACACGTACAATCCTTACAGCTATATTTGTTGATTATATCATATCTACCGGCTAATATATTCTTTATATTTTATTCTTACTCATCTAGCATATATATATATATATGGTCAGTGATTGCTTGTGGACATGTATTCTCAATTGATGAAATCAATCGTATATAATGAGAATGTCCTTTAATATATCTGACAAACGAAAACAATTCAATCGAAGAAAAGAAAACATGTGTTATCTATATATAGCATAATGAATTGTCTGACGACGTAGAAATAAGATATTCATTACTCGAACACACGAAGATAACTCGAGAATCAACCTATGCTACTACGACTGCGTACAATTTAATGCTTATATTAAGAACGAAGAACCTAGTGAATGTCAAAAAACAAATGATCAATTATCGAACGAGTTAGAGAACGCAAGTCTACTTGCGTTCGGTCGACTATCGACAAGAGAAGAAAAAAAAGGAGAGAAGGGAAAAAAAAAGATAGCACAGATTTAGTCTCATAGATGATGACGACAACAACGACGTTGAGTAGTCCTATATAATATACTTTAGATAGAACAACCCATGAGATAAGGAGAGAGAAAAAAAAACGAGAGAAAAGAAGATGTCAATACATAAATAAGTTTTTCCATAGATTGAAAAAAATGAGATTTGCATTACGTAAGTATATGTCATCAGAAAAAAACGCGAATTAGATATTAAATGATGATAGATATTTTATTTAATCATCTAGTGCAGACATGCTAATGAATGTATTGAAAACTATTCGTTTTTTTATGTGTGTGTGTTGTTGTTTATCTATCGTTCTCTTTTTACGCTTGATGTTTTTTTTGTTAATTATATCTATTTTCTTTTAGCTTAAGAATCTTATCATGAAACAAAAAGAATATTATTATTTTTCTTCATCTCCATCATCATCATCATCATCATCATATATTCAAGTTAGAAATAATAATAATAATATGTTAAATTCAAAATCAAAACAATCATCATTTTTTCATTTTATATCAATTTATTTCTATTTAATTCTATTTATTATTATATTTCTTATTAGTTTTTTTATTTTCTTTCATACAAAAACGTCTCATATATCTTTAAATCATCGTTTAAAAAGACAGATTTCAAATATTAATGATAAACAACATGATATTGATATGTTACGTCGATTATTAAATCGAACAAGTTCATCTGTATTATCTGATTGTACAATAAATATGGCATCAGATGGAATTTATCCAATACCATTAGAAAATGCTGTATCATTACCTATTATTCGTTTAATTGAAAAATCTTTTGAAAGTGAACTTACTTCACTAAAACTATTAGCAGGACAGATTCGTATGAAAATAAATCAAACAGCAAATTATTTTGCTGATCATACATTAGAAAAATTTGGTCATAAATTTAGTATTTATATGCGGGTATTATTAATTAGTTATATACGTATTAATGAAATTGATATAAGAACATTAACAAATGATAATGGTGGCTCAGATGTAATTAAATATTCTCGTATAAATAAATCAATATCAGATATAATTGATATTGATGCAATTAGTGAGAATATAGTTAAACAAGATATTATTTTACAAAGTTTTACAATGTCAAATGTACGTGAAACATTTAAACAAGATGCAAAAAGAATTTCATCCACAAATGGTTGGTGGCTTGGACCAGTTTTATGTGAGAAAAATCAAAATGAAGCTTTTATTATTGCTAATATACTTTCATTAACAAATGAGTAAATTAAATAAATCAATATTGATATTTATAGATGATTGCTTTTTTATTTTTTTGTTTTTAGTTATTTTCTTATTTCTTATTTTAATATATCAACTGTTGATATAAATCAATGTGACAATAATGATTTACCATTTAGTGGAACACATAAATGTCCACATGATATGCAGGTACAAAGAATTTCTTTTTTAATTCTCTAATTTTAATATTCGTTTTTTTTCTCTAATAGTGTATTCATCAAGATGGTCAAGGTTTTAAATTAGGTGCCTATAAATGCTTGTGTAAAGGTCCATATGATAATATGACAACGACAATTTATGGTAAAGATTTAGAATGGAATGATACAGTTAAAGATGATCCAACATTTCAACCAAATAGTCGATGTCAATGTAATCCACAATTATGTTTAGTTACATATAATAATGTTTTACGTACAATAATCATAATTATTCAATCAATATTTATTGTTTTTGTTGCTCTACTAGCTGCTATTGTATTTCAAAAACGTAAAATCAAAATAATTAAACATTCAATGTGGATTTTACTTGAATTAGTTCTTTTTGGAGGTGCATTACTTTATGCATCGGTAAGAACAAAAAAAACCTATTATTTTATATTTCAAGAAGTAATTATTTTATTTATATATTTAGGTTATTGTTGATAGTCTAGGTCCACATGGAATTGTTTGTTTAATAATGCCTTGGTATGTAAGAATGTCTTATTATATAATAATAAAGAGAAGAAGAACAAAATATAAAATATTTTTGTTTTATCATATTAGAATGTTTTAATATGTAGAAAAGGTCATACGATCTATTAATCATGCCATAGAGCTAAAAACTCAATCTCATTTTGAGTAGGAAATCAATCTTGTTAGCTATTTAATATCATATAAATGTTTCTTATGGGAAAAAAAGAAGATAACTGCTCGAATAATTTTTCAAGGATTATTAATAGTACTTCTATTAGTATTTCGAAATAGGCAATAATTATTTTTTCTTGTTCATTGTTTATTAAAGAAAATCAATATTTATTCTTCTTTCTAGGCTTCGTGAACTTGGCTTTACAATTGTTTATGGTACATTAATTTTACGTATTTATAAGTAAATTATAAAAAATTAATTATTTTTTCTATTATTTATTTATTTATATAGAATGTTAGCAGAATTTCAATCACGTAAAGCACATTGTGTGCAAGTTAAAGAAAAAGATATTTTACGTATATTATTTTTTATATCAATATCAATTATTGGTTATTTACTGGGTTGGACATTTGTTAATATCGATCATGCAAATGAAAATCTTCCACTTAATCAATATTTATTAGGACATGGTTTTACATTTCGAAGAAAAAGTTATTTTCAAACATGTCGACCACGTTCATGGGATTATCTTATTCAAATGGGTTTGTATATAGAAAAAAAAAAAATAAAAATTAACTAATCATGATTTTTCTTTGTAGCTGAATTTATTTTTCTGTGCGTGGGAATTCGTTTTATCTATAGTACACGAACAGCTCCATGTGAATATCATGAACGTAAATTAATTACAATTGTTGTTGTTTGTGAAATGCTTTTTTCAACATTACTTCATGTTATTAAGTAAGTCAATGAAATTATTTTGTTTTATTAATATAATAATATTATTATGTCTAGAGATTGTTTATGGGCATCAATTGATCCCGATACATTTCTTATATTATCATTTTTTCGATGTCATTTTACAGTAACATGTATGATCGTGTTTATATTTTGTACAAAAGTAAATTAACGAAAAGAATTTATTGATTAGAATAATAATTGAATATATATTTAGTTATGTTTTATGTTTCGACCAATTAATGAAGAATATACTACTCGAGATCGATTTCGTTCATTACCTGATGGTGTTGAACCAGGTGAATTAGTTGCCAAATTACAATCGAATGGTGATATTGAATTTGGTGAATTAAATATACGAGATATGGATTCCGAAGAAATTCGAGTAACAAATTTTTTTGCCTTATATTTAAGAAAATTTTTAATTTTGTTTTTCTCTCTTTCTATTTAAGGCGGAATTAAAACGTTTATATACATCTTTGCATGTATTAAAAACGAAAACAATGCGTAAAGATAATCCACATTTAACAAAACGTCATGGGCAACGACGTAAAAATCGTCGATTTTCCATGCAAGCATTTCGACCACATGGTGGAGCAAGTACAAGTGGTGTTGGAGGAACAATAAGTAATATTTTAGGAGGTGCAACAGATAAACATGAACTTGATCCAACTAAAACACCTGAAGATAGTACAGGTAGTCATAATGAAACTACACATCTTGGTACAATGAGTATATATCGTACTAGTATAGATGATGGTGATGAAGTTCGTGGTAGAGCATTTTCCGATGCTGCAGTGCCTTCAACAGGAATTGGTCAACGAGTTACATTTAAATAAGATTTTTATTTGTTTGTTTGTTTTTTTCTTTCTTTACTTGTCTTTTATTTGACGGTGATGAATTCCATTGTTTTTAATGTGTAGATTCGTCCGATAATATAATCTGTATCGTTTTCTTTGTCTTTTCATGTCGCATGTGTGTTCTGAAAAAATACACTCATAATAAAAAGACAGTAGGATCAAGAGATCCAATTAAAATAAAATTTTCTTTTTTTCTCGTTTCTTTTTTCTTTTCTTTGTTGTAAATTTAGTTCAATTTATTTTTTAAGCTAACTATGTGTAATAATGTCATGCTCGATTATGTGTTCTGTTTTTTTTCTCGAGGTGAACATGAACATTTGAATTTAATCTATTACAAAATGTAATTGCCTCTCTATACAACGCAATATAGAAGTGACTTTCTTCCTTATTTTAAAGTGAAAACAGAGTAAACACTTTTTTAACGCGTCAAAATCTGAATTAATGGAAAGAACGCAAGAATTGTTAAAAAGAGAGAAATATACATGAATAATATTGTACATTTAAATATTTGACTACTATTGCCATCATCATATTGATCTCTCTCTCCTTGGTTCATCAACTAGAGCTTCACACTTCAGTTGTACTTTTTATTGATATAAATAACTACTTTTATACAGATTTCAATGCATTGAACTGAAATATGAATAATCGACATTCTTCCAAATATGATCATAAACGATCATCAATTGAAGAAAAATATCGAATATTGGAAAATACACTTATGCAAAAATGTTATGCAAATGATTCATTGAAGTATGTCATATAACTTCAATAGTAATTTATTCATTATTATAAAATAATTAGAGACATAATTATCGATACAAATCAACAAAATGATCTATCATATTCATCTCCTATTTCTATTGAACAATTGGTAAGATTTTTTCTTTTTTAAAAATTAATTTCTTTTTTTTTCTTAAAAGTTCAATTCTAATGATTCAAAATGTTTAAATACTAATCTTTTTGGAAATGCACTTGTAAGAAATATTTATACAATTTCTTTATATATATAGATATTTTTCTTTATAGACAAAAGATCGTGAAATTGCCAAATTAAGAGCATTAGTATATCAAAAAGATAATGAACTTATTGCTTTAGCATCAACACATAAAAATGCTTTATTACAGGTTTAGCAAAATATCTATTAATTTAGAGAGAAAAAAAATAATAAGTTTGTTTAATAGGTGGAAGATCGAATGGAGCGTGAACGAAAAGTTTGGCATGAACATAAAGAACTATTATTAGCTGATGAACGAGCAAAATTTGAAGAAGAAAAAATTCGTTTAGTTAAAGATTTACAAGATAAATTAAATATTGAACGTAAATGTTGTCAAAATTTAGAAAAGAAACTATATGATGCACAAATGGTATTATTTTAAGAATTATTTTTGTTATTGTTGTTGTTTTTATTTTTTTGAGAAACAAGAAAGAAAGATTTATAATTTCTTTTCATCATAGCAATCAAGCGAAACAAAATTTCTATTAAAAGAAAGTGATCGTGAACGCATCAATGCGATTTATAGTATGAAAGAACAGTGTAGAAAAGAATATCAAAATGAAATTATTCGATCACGTAATCAATTTCAATTAGTATGTAAACCAAATGAATAATACTAATTATTAGCAAAATAATATTAACCTTGTGTTTCTATTCATTATTTATCATAATATTACATTTTTTACTCAATAAAAAGAATTGAAAATCGATGTTTCATATCTTAAAAATATAATTTATACCCGAATTTTAAATATAGTGCACTTTAGAAGTCATGGATTGTTTTGTTTAATCGTATTTTTTAGTTGACTGTTTAACCTATAGAGTAACCATTAAATAAACTTATTAATTGTAACATTAACAAGCTCTTTTGACCTTCTCTCATTGAAAAAACACTTGAGATTATATATAATAACTGACCTTCTTCACATCGTTAAATAAACAGTTTCACATCAATATTGAAACTTTTCAAGAACAAATCTCGATGTTAATGTATTTAAATATTTTCTTAATAACTAGGAAAAAGATATCGAATTTGCACGTTTACAAGAACATGCTCGTGAATTAGAAGAAACAATAAATTATCTTTCAACTGCAAATGCAAATGTAACTGCTCAGCAACATAGACTACTTGTTCAATTAACAACAGCTGAAAAAACATGTATTCATACAATAAATGATATAATTAAAAAATTACTTATGGCTATGGATACTCCGTCACATACCTATTCGACAATTCCGTATGAAAATCGTTTAGTTTTTTCTTTTGTATTCTAAAACTAATTTTTTAAATAGAAATATTTCATCATTTGTATATGATGAAACAGCAATTTTTGAACGAACACCAACTCGAAATATTCTTGTAAAGAATTATCATTTTGATCTATTATTATAAAAAAAAAATTTGTTTAGAAATTCCTTCAAAATACAGTTGATGATATTCGCAATTATATCATTGAACAAAGAGTACAAATTGAAACAAAAACAATACTTTTACAAAAAACAAAACAATCATCAGAACGAGTAAATAAATTTTTTATTTTGATTATTGATGAGAATATATTCTTGTAGACACTCGATCTTTCAAATCGATCACATGATGATAATAATAAATTATATTTAAAATCTAAAAAAGTAAAATGAATTTAAAATATATTTTATTACCATTATCTGATTTAATTAGAAAAATGATTCATTAAATTCATGTCAGCTATCAGTACAACAAAATCATACTGTTGATAATCTTATACAAAAACTTGAAGATCATATTGCATTTGAACTTACTCGGTATGTTTATTTTTTTTTGATTAATGATTTAATTTTAATGTAAGAAAAATATTTAGCTTATCTGAACAACGAACTGCATCGAATCATCATGCTGAACTACCTCCTGAAAAGGTTTTGTAGAAATTTTTGAAAGAGAAAATCTTCTGTATATTTTATTTTTAAAAGATTAAATTTGAAAAAAAAATCGATAATGAAATTAATCAAGATGCACTTATTCGACATTTACAAAATCGTATGAATGAGTTAAGAAATGATAATATGCGATTACGTGATAATAAACAATCAAAATCAATTTTTTCATTATATAATGAAGTAAAAAATATTTTATTAAATTAGAAAATATCTTTATTTTTTATTTAGAATAATAATCAACGTTCATTCACATCGATGCGTTCACTAAATTCTCCAATAACACTATAAAATACGTGTCCAGACTTTTCCTCTTTCCATTGTGTGATTAAACTATGTTTGCTTTCAGATTTTTATTCTATAACTTAAAAATAAATACTATTTCTATAGTTATTCTTCTAAGTAGAAACTATGAATTTTGATATTTTATAGAGAACGTCTTGGCTAAAATCGTTTAATTGAGTTGGTGGTTAAATTAAAAAACCAGTTTTTAAAAGAAGCTATGCATAGGCATGTGCCCCCCCGACTGTTCTCTATCGAATGGTGAAAACCGCAGGTCGTTATGACTTGCTATTTAAGAGTTATAAGCTTTTCTTCCACACACCTTCCTTAAAAATTCCAATAATAGTCTGAGTAATGATTTTATAGTAATAAAATTATACTTACCTTCAATCTCTAATTCATCACTGTCAGACTTAAATTTTTCGGTATATGAACTTATGTGTAGTTCGAGTTTTGTGAAGAATCATTTTCTTCATTCTGTCATACTACAATCAATAGCATTGCTAGTCCATCAACTTCATACATACTTGAGTCATCCTTCATCTATCTTTGAGTGTGCAGCGCATAAAAAAAGCCTTTATCATGAGAAATTCAATTGTTCATCATAGACGTTCTATAAGAAATATTTTATAATAGTTCTTTATCTGTCTGTATGTGTACAATACAACTGGAAAACAATCTTTAGTTCATTTCTTCCATATATATACTACACATGTATTTATCACTCCTCGATAATTGTTTGCATCTGTCATGAAATAAGACAATTCCGTTATGTATTTCTTTATACTTGAAATATCTTTTAATCAATGAATATTTAATTCATCGTTAAAATAAGTAAAAATGATTACTTTATTGAACTTGAGTTACATCTTTCTATCGACAATACATAAAAGAAGAAATTTGCTTTGTCATCTTACTTTTTCCTATACTGTAGAATGAGTTCTACATAGATTCAAACTTTCAAGTATGATTACTCGAGTAGGCAATCGAAAATTTTCAACAACTGTATAATACACATCAGAACAATGCCAAACAGTCTCACTAATTCAGAAATTTATCATCTTGATATATAATATAAAGCAACCTTTTAAGAGATCTCGATAAATTACTTAATCAACATGAAAGTATAGAATTGTAAGATTTCGGATATTTTATGACTTCAATTTTATTAACAACCTATTGTCAATATTATTGTCTTCTATTATAAAAATACCAATTGAAATAATTATCAACGACAAATTTTCATTTGATAGATATGTGTTTCATACAAGAAGAAATTATTGAATGACCATCCGGAGACAACAAATCAGAATGATATTCATCAACGAGCCGTACTTCTTTTATTCGCAGAGAATTTCTCCAAACATGTAAAGTAATTAGTAAATTTCTTAGTGTACTTGCTTGGTATTTTTCAATTAATATGTCTTTCTATTACAAAGTTTACCAATATGTAGAAATAAACAAGAAAAAGAATGAATAAATACCATAAACATTTTTTATTATTAGATCTATTATTGACTAGTAGTACCATATGGCTATATCTTATGATTGTTCGTTGTATCAGCTGTAGTAAAGAATCAAAATGATCCTAAAATATTGTCCTTGATATACTTTCTTAGAAAATAAAACAACAGATTTTTCTGAAAATACTTATTGATAACGGAACCAATTGTAATGAAAGTATAAACTTCAGATAATTTATATTTTTCAAAGTTCTTCTCTAGTAATAATTATTTCTACACTTGAAAAACAGAATATATTTCAAAATATTATTAATTCAAAAGATAAATACGATATTTTTATTATATGATATTTTGAAATCTTAGGTTTCCATCAAACCATTACTTCCATGAGAACTATCCCTACTCATAAAAATACAATAACACTATAAATTAAAACAAATTAATAAATTAGTATTTAAAATCTATGTCCCAGATGGTTCCCTATTTTTTACAAGGTTATTGATCATGTAATGTATATAAATATAATGCTTGTTCGTGTTGATTTTATTCAATAACGTCCAATAATAACTAGAACATTTCAATGGGTTCTGAACATAATTCTAAAGTAAGACCTAAATCAACCTTCCGTGCTTAATATTATTTTTCCAGGTTCTGAAATGAATAGTAACCAAGAAGCAATACCACGGAAAAACACATCAACGAACTCATATATAAATTCTACATACCCTATCTTACTGCTTTATTGAATCTATATAATTTCTCTTGTTCACTTAGAAATATATCGTGATTTAATAAGTAAATCGTAGGAGTCTTTTTCTTTTCAAAAATATTGAAAAATAAATATCTATTCTCAAAGGAAATTTCTCTCGAACGATTCTAAAGATTAATCAATTGTATATTCATAAAGACATATGTTCCAATTAGATGTACTTTCCTTTAATTACTATTAAATATTTAGACAGTTGCCTAACAGTTTGTTGGATGATATTCAATCGAGTATTTGTAAATACTATTCAACCTAACAAGTAATTAGAACTAAACTTACACGTTTAAATTTCCGATCTGTTTTACTAAGACAATCTTTTATTTTGTACTATAACAAAATCAAAAACAACTTTATCTTACTCATTTGTTACTTTCCCTGTTAGGAGTCTATAAACAACATAATTCGACCTTTTAATATACATTCTATACTGTGCACTAAAATAACTTACATATATTATTTTCTTTTTTCGAAGAAATATGATATCAAGTATCTTTATATAGAAAAATACTCCATTTACTTACTTATTTATTCCTTCAATTTTTATGTGGAAATGAAACTTTTTTTGATAATACTATCTAAATATATTATACCATTGATGAATTTTGCTATAGAATCTTAAAAGTTTTAAATTTATTGTCTATATACATAAAATAAAATAATGCGTCATTTGAATTCGTCACATTGATGAGTCTCAATTCCTCGTCAAACCTCCGTCCAAAAGAAGAAAATCGATTTGTGACAAAGATTAACGAGGTGTTGAAGACCCATCTATATCCAAGATAGATAGATAAATAGATAAACAAAAAAACAACGACTTCAAATATAATATGAAGATATTGAACAGGAAAACTATTAATGATAATAGATAAATGAAGTATATATATATATATATATATTATTTACGATGACTGGATTAATTGAATTACGAAGATAATAATTCTGTAAAATAAAATAAAAAAGAAAAGACAAAACATCTGACCTTACTTGACATTTCCATTTGGATGTATAACTTACTACTCATCTGTCGACGAATTGTGCATCAAGTAAATATGAGAAAAAAAAGACCGAGAGAAAGAAAGAAAATCGTGTTGATGAATGAACGACTGTGTACATATATATATATATATATATATGCGTATATCTACTAGAAGAAGCGAACAGAAATAGTCGACGAGTGCATGTATATACCCACACACACACTTGCACATGGTGTATTATCATTCGAGTCGACTGACTCATACATGCGTGGAAAAGAGAAGAGTTCAACCTTGTCGAATAAAGAGAATAAGCGTGTATAAAAGGAGAGAGAAAGAAGAAAGAACAAGTTTTAATTGCAGCTCGAGGCCGCGAATATACACGAGAAGGGTGTGTGTCTATGTCATCAGCTGCATTCATTTGCTGATTTGTGTCGATGATCGAATTAGACAGACGGTATTTCCTGTCTTTAATCCGATTCTTGATTTTACGCACGCCGAGATCTAAAATAATTAACTATCAACATCATATACGTTCATTCAACTAGAAAAAAGTACTTATGACTTCATAGACTCCTATCATTCTTATTATTAATTGTCTCTCTCAATAGTTTCTTTTTTTTTGATTCTATATACATACAATAATATGTATATACACACACAAATATATATATATATATATATGAGTGTGTAAAGAAAAGAGATTTTTTTCTCTCGGTTTTTTTGTGCTTTAACACACTTATTGAATAGAGAATATAAAGACAAATAACAGAGCGATCAGATTCATTTCTACCTCGTCGAATAAACTTTAGCAGCAGGATACAATATTACCGACACCCACTATTCTATGTTCGTATGTCACTTATCTAATAAAAAAAACCGACGATGTCGACAACCTCAACGTGTGATCGACGCGAGCGCACTCACACATACGAATATAACGACGAATGATGATGGTAAAGAATAAAAAATGTGCTTGCTTCCTTCTAGTCTCTTGAGATGAACTCTCATTTGTTTCCGATCGTTGCCGACCGTTATTTCTTTTACTTGTATTACTGAAACAAAAAAAAAGAAAAACGGATATAACCCTATTTGATCTTTAGTTAACATTTTTTACCTTTTTCTTCTTTGTCTTCATCATTACTTGAAAGAAAAGATGATTGTTGCAAACATTTTATGAGTAGCAGTGATTCCATCACTCTAGACTAGTGTCTTTAATCAACTCGGTAGTACGAGAACATAGAAAAAGAGAAAGAGGGAGAGAGAGAAAGCAATTTGGATAGATGTGATACTACTTTGCCTTGTTGTTGCTAGTCGGTCGTTTTTTTTTTTCTCTCGTTCTTTTTTTTCTCTGCTTCTACATATGCAACAGATGGTAGAGTAGTAAAGGGAAAAAACGAAGATAGACGAGAACGCTTGTCAAGCACAAAAAAGGGAGAGAGAGAAAAAAGAGAATGATGTGTCGTGGACATTCGCATATATGTATGTATTATAAAAAAAAAAAGTATTTGCTTCTTTCTCTTTCCTCTTTTTTTTCGGCAAGTTTTATTCCGCCTTTTTCTTCTCGTTCTCTTGTCTTTAACGTTCGTCGGTATTAGAACCACAATGTTTTTTTGTCTATTCCATGTCCTTTTTTTTCATTGCCTCGCGTAAGAGAGAGAACGATGAGGAGACTATACAATGATGCGAAATGCTTATGTGTATGTGTGTGTGTGTGTGTGTGTGCGTGCGCGCATTGATAGATTATATTTTCTATCTATCTATAATGATGATGATGAGGACGCAGAAAACGCATGCATCATTGTTGCCGGTCTATTTCGAATCGAGCTGTTTTCTTCTCTTTCTGTCATTTTTTCTAATGTCGAGAACTTTTTCGCTCGACATTATAGAACAAAGAAGAAGAAAAAAAAGAGTTGAAGGATATAACATAGATAAATGATTGGATGAATGTAACTAGAAGTAATGAACAAGAAAAAGAAAAACGAGAAACATCTTCGTTATATTTTAATCAAAGTAAAGAACATGAGAATAATATTACTTTAATAAGAAAATATAGAGAGATGTAAAGTACTATGCTTATGCAAGAATAGACATAACTGATTGAATAAGACAAGATAGAAATGAAGAAAGAAACATGATTTTCCGCAAAATTTACGTGTCACGGCAATAAATGCATAGGAACAATAGAAAAGAGAGGCAGCACAAAAAAAAAGAAATCGCAGTTGTCATTCATCAATATTTGTTGGTTTGAACCGATCATCATTCTCTCCGAACTAACTGCAGGAAACATCGACATCAATGCATTGAATGATGATAAATATTTTCCTGTAGAATTCTCTTTCTTTTTTTTTCACATTACTACTAAACTAACAAAGAACAATTTATCCTTCTCCTCCTCATTCCCTTCTTCTTCTTCTTCTTTTTTGCTTCTTCTCTTTAGAGGAAAAGAAATGTTAATTTTTTGTTATTTAGTCAGCACGTTCACTGATTCGATTGAAGACGAGAGTTGAAGACAACACTAATGCAAGATAAATCCAATCGTCTTCTTATTCTTTTCTAATATTATCTATATGCAAATGAATGACAAGTTTCTACCAAATTGTTTCCTTTAGAAAAGTCTATCATCATCATCATCATCTACATATATATATTCATCTTTCATTAGAAGAAAAAAAAAAATATTCGTAATATATTCCAATGCAAGTAAATAAGTTCCTATCACATTTATATAATGATATATATATATACAAATAAATATTTCGAATAAATTAGCTTTCTCAAAAGTAATATCCATTCAATAATTTTTTTAGTCACACATGCAAATAATTCATTCAGTTCCTAATGATTAAAACATGTCTGAATTACCATTATTAGAAAAACGCGGCAAAAATTCTAGATATGATCTTCTTTCTGTTATATTAAATATATTTATTATTAAAGGTACATTTCTATCAACATTGAATATTCCAGAAATATTTCATTTGTATTCTAACGAATAGGTAAACATTGACTTAATAAAACTTATGTTGAAGATGAGAAATATAACAAACAATGAGATATACTATTAACAGAAAACGCTAATGAATAAATTGGTACAACATATATAGGAACTCGATTAGTTCATAACAATGATAATTGTGTTATTTACGATAATAAGAAATTTGTATTTGACCAGAACGTCTATCTACTAGAAGAGACAGAGAGAGAAAAAAAGCTTAATGTAAATGAACAGATCATCTTTGCTTCGAAATTGATTTACGTATATTTTTTAAGACGATATGAAGACTATACAAATAGAACGATTGCCTTCTATGCTTTTATTCTTATAATATAAACTGATAGATAACTTGAATATCGATGAATTGTACAATGTTAATATAATAAATGTGCTGAATATATTTTGTTAATTATAACTCATGTGATTAAACTACGAATCTCGATTTTTCAATCAAGTCGAATAAAATGATTTGAAAATAAAAATATCAATTCAATATCTTAATAATTATTTTATGTGTTCTATGAACTGTAATATGTTTCAAGTAGAAAGACTTGATGTTCTAACAAGAAATACCTTTTATTTTCATAAGAATGAACAATAATCGATTTATTTATATTGTTCAAAGACGCTCAAAAAAAGAAGCGAATATAAATTCTTATTTGATTATATACTTGTTTACTTCAATATGTCGGAACTGACAAAAAAATGAACTACCTGGGACTGGGGACCAGGTTTCACTGATCCGGCACATCTCTATTCATGATTTTTTTACAATAAAAGTTAACATACAATCATACATATGATATATGATGTATATAATTAGAAGAAAATTAAACATATAATCTTTCTTTAACTTAAATATTGAAAAATGATACGATATGTATGATTATTATTATTCTTAATATAAACTTATCAATTAATAATAATAAAAATGAGTGCTTTTTTGTATTTATTAATCGATACTATTGAAGTGTATATTTTTATTCACATTGATTGTGTCGACTGAAACGCACGGAAAGCTGTGTTACTTCCCATTCCTATAGAAAAAAACAGTATGGTATGGAAGGTGCTACTGAAGTGTGGTAATTAGTTTCATATTCAATTGGTTACTCTACACCAATTAGATTGTTTGAAAATGATTCATTTTATTTAAAAAATAATATTTTATTTTGAGTCCTAAACTAGACCAGAAGTACATATTTATTGATAATTTCAATACATCAAGGTACATAAAATTTAGGTGTTAGATTTATTTGATAATAGATAAATTGTTTAATATCTTGTTGTATATACGTATTGACACAATTATATTTCTTCAAGGTGACGTGTCATATTATCACCGATCAATCACTCATTAATAGTAATATGCACACTTGTGATCAGGTTTATTCTATTAGTCTAGTTTGACTATTCTGTTTATTGATTTTTAACAAAAGTGCGTAATAAATCATTTCTAACTTAACTTCTTTTTATAGATTTTGACCAGAATTCATTCCAATTTTGAATATATTAAACATGGAAGACGATGAACGTCCACGACTTGGTTGTCGATTAAATTATGTTCGTAAACTACCTGGCATGTTAAAACTCGTTCAACTTGTAAAAATTTTTTATTTCTATAAAAATACATTTTTTATTTTATTAATTTAAGGCTTGCAGTTTCATTGCAATAATATTAGTTGCAGTAGCACCAACTCTTACCTATAGTGGTAATAAAGGATTTTTTCTATTTGTTTCTATAGTAGCTATTTCTATAACAACAATTCTTTTATTAATGGCGTTAATTAATCTACAAGCTGTTTTTATACCTGAACGTTGGTCTCTCATTGTAAATTCTTTTGTATACAAATGATTAAAGATTTTTAATTGATTTAATTTTAGGAATTATGTTGGTGTGCATTTATTGCCTTATTTTATTTCATTGCTGGTATTGTTATTGCAACGGCTACAAATGGTAATGCTCTTTATGGAGCTGCTGCGGTATATTATTTATAAATAAAATAAATAAATCAAATTTTGTTTTTTGAAATACTCTATTATAGTGTTTTGGTTTCGCAGCTTGCATTGCCTATATAGTTGATTTTATCAATCGTATTCGTTTACGTCGAGCTGAAGAAGCTAGTGAAAACACAGAAACAACAGTCACAAAAACGACGACGACAACAACAGTTACTCGTCAACAACCAGTTTATTAAAAAAAAGACAAATAAACCCATCTATTTGTTAATGAAAACATACGAAAGATTAAGTGATAAATAATTTTCAATCTCATTATATTTTTCTTTTTCCTATTGATAATCATCATCATAGTGACAATTCATTAGTTAACATAAAGTGCATTAAAAGTTTTTTTTTAATATTGATATTACTAATCGTTTTACGCAATTGTATGAATTATTTGCATATATGAAATAAATTTCACCACGATATGATCTAAATCATATGTCTCTAACTTAGATAAGATATGAAATTATCCACGTAAATTGATATGGTTTATTTCTATTCATTCGACTATGTTTTCTCGTATAGAAATGACACATTGATTGTTTTTTTTATATTTTAGTTATAAACAAAAAATAAAAGATTTTGTTTATATTTATCAAGTGTGTGTGTGTGTTTTCCAGAATATCTCAGTAAGAAAGGAAAGAAAGACATTTGTCTCTGTAAAAACAATCCATTTACTAACAAATTTGTATACAGAAATTGTTATTCTTCAAGTTGCTTTCCCATATATATAATGACGTATATCATATTTCTTTTGATATATTAGTTGACTGGAAAAGAAAGATTATGCTGAGATATAGCGTCGTTCTCATTCAGTTGTATCCTATTCAGACAACAAGTATATCGTCTCCAGTTTTCTTTTCATCATTATAACGTGTATTATTATTATTATATATAAATAACTTGCTCGTTAGATCTATTAGTTATTAAATAATGTCTAGTTCATCTCAATTAGAATTTACACTAAATGCTTCTCTTGGCTCTCTAGAATTTGGTAAATCATTTATTGATCAACCACGTGGTATAGCTTATCGTAAATCGGATGCATTATTATTTATTGCTGATTCGAAAAATGAACGTGTTGTTGCATTTACAGAAGATAATAAAGTTGCTAAAATTATAAGTCATTATGGAACAAAAAATGGTTTAGCTATTATGAGTAATGATCAAGTTGTTATGAGTGACGAATTACAAGTATTAATATTAAATAGTGATTTACGTTTAATACGTACAATAGGTTGTGATGATGTTGATGCTGGTTTAACAAATTATCAAGGTATATGTGTAGATAAAAATGATCTAATTTATGTATGTGATCAAGCAAATCGACAAGTGAAAGTTTATGATCCTAAAAGTGGAAGTATTATACGATTTTTTGGTAATAAAACTTTATTTAGTTCACTTGCTTATTGTGCGGCAACAGATGAACATATTTTTGTAACAGATCCACAAGGTAAAATTTTATTTATCAATAAAGTTTCTAGTTATAAATATTTCTAGGTTCATGTGTTCATAAATTTACTCTTGACGGAACATTTGTTCAGCGTTTTGGTAGTGAAACATCATCAAATTTTTCGCTTCCATTATCAAGTCCACGTGGTATAACTGTACTTCCAGATACACATCATATATTAATTGCTGATTCACATAATGATCGTTTAGTACTTTTTGATGATAATGGACAATTTCAAAAATTAATTGCAAGTGGTATTGAATATCCGGAATCATTAGCAGTTAATACAAAAGGAGATGTTTTTGTTGCTATGCATGATCGTATTGGTATATTTACTCAACGAAAATAATATTTCAGAAACTTTTCATTTTTTTTTCTTTGACTATACTTTCAACATTTATTAATTAGTTGATTAATAATTAAAATTTAGATATAAAAACAAAAAGAGTAATTAGATTATTACTTTAGAACATATATTTTAGCAATCGAGTTTATAACTATTACTTTGTTGTCTTAAAAAAAATAACTCATTGATACGGAAGACAAATAACTGAGAAAGGTCAAGGAAATAACTAATAATTCATTCAATGACAAGAAACAGTTGATACAAATATTGAGAAGAATATTAAGCAAATTCTTTCATTATGATTTTTGTTAGTACACAGATCATATTCTGTTCCTAATGAATCTTTCACCTTCACTTCATCTCTGGGTTTTTCTTGTTTCTATTACATCATTATAAAAACATTCGTTTCTATCATTTGATTATGCAAACATATGAGAAAGATCTTAATAAGTAAATAGAGATCAACGCAAACAATTAACTTTTTCATCATCATACTTTAGTCTATCTGATCAGATAAAAAATTTATATAAATTCAGATTTATAGGAATTATGACAATCCCTATCCGAAATTATGTTTGATTCATAGGTATTCAAAATACATCGAAAATTATGATTTATATAACTCTGTCTTTTTGATATATACAAATGGAGAGCATTTCGGACTTCGAAAATAGAGAATTGCACTTTTTTCAGCTTTGTATTACCTTTACTAATTTTATATGAATATATAATGGAATGCACATACGAAATTGTATTTGAACTGATTTATCGAATGTAAACGAAGTTCTTATATTTGAACTGCATACATTCATATGTCTTTTAGTATATGTTTATAAAGAAAAACAGCGTTTATGAATTGATTTAATTGAAAAAGACTCGTCCATTTAATCAATTCCCATACAAAAAGAAATAATTTTAGAACTCAAAGATATACAAAAATTTTGATATAAAAAATCAACAAAAAATCATCACAACGAGATAGAGGTTATATATCTGCTGGTATAAAAGTAGATAAATTAATTTATAGAAAAAAAACGCAAGTTTTAAATAAAATATTTTGAATCATTCAGATTCAATTTTTATTTTTAAACAATAGCGTAATATTAGAGATGATGATGATGATGATGGTGACCACGATGTGCAGGGCGTTGATTCATACCTCGTGGGAAAACTACAGTTGTTGATGTTAGAGCATGATTTCTTCGGTTACCCCCACCATAATTTCCACCAGGCCCCCTGAGATTATTGCCGCCGTAACCACCGCCGTAGTTTCCACCATAACCAGGACCATAATTTCCACCGTTACCTGCGCCATAATTTCCACCATATCCACCGCCATTACCTGGGCCATAGTTTCCACCATATCCAGGAGAAACAACTGCTGGTTTTCTTTTTATTAGATTACCCATTTGTATGTAGAGAACTCAACAATATACTTGATATCAACGAAGAAAATATTAATAATATATACCTGAAAAAAGTAATATATATATATGTATATAATTATTCTTTCATACGTAGGTGCAACTGACTAATTGTGGAAAATTTGTCATTTGCATGAATGATTCGACCACTTTTAGAAGTTAAAATGTCCAATATTAGTATTTCAATGAAAAGTATAATGTTGTATATCATGAATTTCTTTTCTTTAGTCACACCATATATGATCATTACAAAATTACTACCATAAATATGTATCATGAATATGTTACATGATTTTATCAGTATGATGTCATTTTAATTATTTTCAAAACTTGGAGTATTACTAGTTGAACTCTCTCCATGACAAAACGTTTCATTGATGAGTCACCCATAGAAAGATATTTGTTGATAACTTGGAAAATCATGTTTCTCTACAATGTACTATTTCACTTAGTGAACCTTGAAAACGTTTCTCCCTTTCTCTTTCTTTTCATCCATCAAATACAAATGTGTATGTTAACAAGAAAGTACAGAGACGGAACAACACACACACCCAGCCACCCTTATCATAGGACTAGTCAAATAGTTAGGCATCGCTTTTGTCTTCTTACTTTTCTTATGTTGAGAAACAATGTAGTTACCAGAATAATAACAAGACGGGAACGTGATTTTTTTTATTGAAACGCGGTAATAGTTTCCCACATAGATAAAATTTGATGAGAAATCAAATGGACATATTCTAGAGGACTTAAGAGGATTTTGAAAGGGTCTACAGAAAAACATCGATCGGTATTTTATGGTTTTTAAGAGGCAGATTAAGCATTAATCATGCTTGGTTATAGATAAAGAATTGAGATGCTTGAGTAACGAATACTTTAGCCTCTGCTTCAAACTCCGGAAATGTATCATAAAAAGAATTAGTTTATTTACCACGAAATAACTTACTAAAAAATTCTTCATATTCTCCTTTAATAAATGCTGTTGTCCATTTCAGAGAAGTTTTTGCAGTCATAAAATCAATATTCTTCACAAAATTAACAACATCTCCCGACTGGATGTCATAAAGAAACGTAACAACATCAACAATGTCAGTTAGTAATACTTTGCTATTAAGATTTACTTCTTATTCATGAAGATCTATTCAATAGGCATCATCGAATGATTCACTTGAACACGAAATGCTTACATTTGACCAGTGACGAGCGGATGCACTAAGCGATTCGCTTCTCCTTTTTCAGCCTCCAGGCATACGAAAGTATCTTAGTCAATCTGCAAAAGATATTATCTTAAAGAAAGACGTATATTGTAACTACTTCTGCTATGGTTCTTTGATTGATGATGGCTTGGAAACCCTTTCATGATCCTCCGAACACCTTCAAAGTATGTCTATCCGATTTCTCATTAAATTTTATTGATGTAGATAAATTTCTACCTGATTGAAATAAAAAATAACCATTATATGTAGAAGTTGCCTCCCTCTTTTCTTATTATCCTACGAAACACGTATCTATTGGACTCTATAAGATTTGAATCGGCACCATCAATCGAATTTTGAGTCTGGAATCAAATTAAAAACTTTTTTATATTACATTTTTGACGTGACATCTGAAAAACCATTTGCTATGATGAAATGGTAGTTATTCGTGATCAGCAGTTCAAGCTGTGTCAAATGATGCAAAACCAATGCGAAAAAATGTTTTTTCAAGGTAGATCTCTATTAATTATTTAGAAAATCATGATTTATATAATTTTGTTTTATTGAAATTCTAGTTGGTAGATGTTAACACACATGTGAGTCAGTTTCAAGTCAATCGCATTAGTTCATTTGAGGAAAAAACTGTTTTTTCAGTTATTATAAAATTAAAGCATATAATATAAAATAATATTAAGTGTTGAATTGAATAGTATTTTCAATATCTAGCTCGAGAGCGTTTCGTACTTCGAAAGTAGAGAACTACACTTTTTCCAGCTTGGTATTGCCTCTACTAATTTTATGAATATATAACGGACTGCACATATAAAATTATATTTGAAATGATCTATCGAAGGTTGAAAAAGTTTTTATATTTAAACCGATTATATTTATGTCTTTTAATACATGTTCATAAAAAAATCAGTGTTTATGGATTGCTTCAATTGAAAAAGACTAGTTCATCAACTCAGTTCTGATAAGAAAAGAAATAGTTTTTCGAACTCATAGATATACGAAGATTATGATATAAAAAACGAAAAAAGAAGATCATACCTCGTCAAAAAGAAACCATCACAAGGAGCTAAAGGTTACATATCTCCCGGCATAAAAGTATATAAATTAATTTCTAGAAAAAACGTGAGTTTTACATAAAATATTTTGAATTTTTATAGATTCAATGGTCTTTTTATAGCAATAGGATAATATTAGAAACGACGCTGTGGATCACGATGTGCAGGAAGTTGATTCATACCTTGTGGAACGAATACATTTGGAGTTGTAATAGTATAACCTGGTAGTTAGGACCCACCATAATATCCGCCAGACCTCCTGCGTTTATTTCCAACATTAGCTCTGCCATAACCCGGATCATAGTTTCCACCGTAACCTGCGCCATATCCAGGATAATTAACTGGTTGTTGTCTTGCACCTCGACTACCCATTTGTATGTAGAGAACTGAATACTGTACTTGATATCAACGAAGAAAATATTAATAATGTATAACTGAAGTAAGTAATGCGTATATATATATATGTATATTATTGTTCGTTTATACGTAGGTGCTACTGACTAATTGTAGACAACTTGTGATTTGCATGAATGATTGGAATATATTTAGAAATTAAATTTTCCAACATAAATAATTCGGCGAGAATAAGGAAGTCCTATATCATACATGTTTTTTCTTTACTAACATCGTATGGCATCATTGCAAAATCATTATAATAAATAATTTTCATAAATATATCGAATGATTTTATCGATATCATCTCATTCTAATCATTTTTTGAAATCTTTGATTACTACTTGATAAATGCTTTTTATGACAAAAAATTTCGTCGAGAAGAAATCATACAAAAATATTTGTTGTTAACTTGAAAAATCACGTTTCTCATCAATGTACCTATCTCACTCGATGAAGAGTGAAAATGTTTCTCTCTCTATTTTTCTTTTCATCTATTGAGTGCAAATGTGTATGTTAACAAGAAAAAAAAATAAACGAAAGAAACAAACAAAACACAGTCTCTGCCATGGAGATTTATTGATAGTCGTCATCGAATGAATTGGTTGATTTCGAAATATTTATATTTGCTCAGCAGCAGGCTGTTGGACTACATGATATGCTTTCCTATTTATTGCCGTTACAAATGCCAAAGTATCATACTGTTGCTAGAAAAGATATTATCTTTAAAAAAGATGCATGTTATAACTGCTCTTCCTTTTAATATGATGTTTTGATTGGCGATAGTCTGAAAATCCTTTCTAGACTCTATTAACAGCTTCAAAGTATGCATATTCGATTTCTCATCAGATTTTATCTATGTGAAGAAATCTCGACCTAGTTTGAATAAAAACTAGATATTTTATGTAAAAAAAGTACTGCCCCGTTTTCTTATTATCTTAGGAAACATGTACGTATTAAACTCAATGAGACTTTGAATCGGTACCATTAATCGAATTTTCAATCTGGAACCGGTTTAACAACATTTTAAAATTCAGTTTTTCATACTAAATCTGAAAAAATTATTTTGAGAAGTTAGAAAGATGAAAGAGCATTAAAATTTTTGTATATTCCGAAAACGATGTATTTCTCTCGAAAAACCGAAATCCTTCGAGTATGTCGTATTTTTCAACTAGAAAGAAGTATTCACTATGGATAGATGGAAGTTTTTCCTGAGATAGTACTTCAAGTTCTATAAAGTGTTGTAAAAACTAATACGAAAAAGTGTTTTTTCAAGGTAGATCTTTATCAATTGTTTAGAAAATCATGATTTATATAACTCGGTTTTTTCAAAGTTCCAGTTGGTGGATGTTAATAAACATGTGAGTCAATTCCAGATTAATCTGATCAATTCATTTGATAAAATACTGTTAGTTCAATGATTATAAAATTCAGATATATGATATAAATAATTGCTGTTATTAATAGAAAATATTATTAAGAGTTGAATTGAATTTGGTAATATATAAATCGTCTGTCAAATTTTAAGTATCACTGAAGCAGGGAAGCGAAGTTCTATATTTTTCCGTACTTCGACAGTTAATTAAATTTTATCTCACTCTCAATCTATATTAATGTTATTGCTACAGTTTCTACTTTTAATAGTTGTTTTTAAATTATGTTTAAAAATAGATATATAATATAAGATTTTGTAGAACAAAGAAAAAAATAAAAACAAAGCGAATAAAGCAGATGACAAAATAAAGAAATACATATATATTACACTTCTTGAAAATAAGAATGCAAGTAGTTTTCAATAAATTAGGTGAACTATAAAAATTTCTAATTCATGAGATAATGACTCATTAAAAAACACGTGGCAAACTTCGAAAAAAGTAAGTATACATGCGTCTCAAAACCTGTTCTGAATAAAATTAATAATAATAAACGCACAATAAAAATTAGATGGTACACGAGTGGAGATTCGTCTGCGAAATACGATGCGAAGCTCGATTTAAAAAATCACGATTTCAAGGTTTTCCCAAAATTATCTAGATGATTCATTATATATTATCAGCTGTACAACAGTTGTTAGAGAAAAGTGGCGTCTAACTTTTACTTTTGCTTTTCGTTTTAATTATCCCGAAATTTAAAAAAAGTCAAAATCATGTTTTTGCGACGCTTTCTGTAAACGAACGAAACGTCCTGTTGGAAAATGGAAAACGAGTGGTATTAGTTCGATCTTACGAGGAAAGGTCATTAACTTGAAAATAGCTTTTGAGCTGATATTTTGTGCATAAGTAGATACTAGTGTGCCTAGTAAAAGCCTACAAGGATATCGGCTAATAGTGCTTTCTCTTCGAGTTATAGTTAATTTAGTGAAATTTTAGCCTGTATCTTGATATAAGGTTGAAAATCCAATGATCGCAATTTTACCTGAATTCTTATCCATGGATAGTGCCAGATATAGATAGCATTTCCTGAAAATTTCAGTTCAAGTGAACACCTTCTTCACGAGATAATATATTTCAAAAAGTGCTCATGTTTTACCAATGATATGAGAAACTTCTTTTTGTCTAAAAGCTTATTATCTCGTGAAACAAGTGTCCGATAGAACTGAAATTTTCAGGAGATGCTGTCTACATTTGGTATTATCCATGGACAAGAATTCAGGTCAAATTGAGATCACTCGATTTTCATCCTTATATCAAGATATAGGCTAAAATGTCAGTAAATTAACTATAACTCGAAGAGAAGGCGCTATTAGCCGATATCATTTTGGGTTTTTACTAGGTCCACTAGTATCTACTTATGCACAAAATATCAGCTCAAAAGCGATTGTCAAGTTGGTAAACATTCCTCATTAGTATGTTAATCTCACGCTTAAATGAGTATTTTTCGATATTCCATTGCACAGCTCAGTGTTACACAAAATGACAACTTTTGATGCGGATCTTGGAAAGAAAGAAAGAAAGGAATAAATAAAAAAAACTCGCAAATAACGTCAACATAGGATGCTTTGCACCTTAGAAACTCGCCAAGGATTAGACAAATGCTCTGCTTCGCATCCCATTCATAAGATAAAAACTCTATATTTTAGCTATCTCATCTATCTGTCTATAGTAGCATTGTTGTTTTGTAGATTGAGATGCATTTCAATTGTGTTGAATAATTATTTCAAATAAAAATAGATCAAACTTATCGATTGTAAAAAATCAGCCAAGATATAGTTAGATATTGTTCAATGTTCATTACAGTGAATTCTAAGTCAAAACTTTATGAGAGAAAATCCTTGTTAGTTCATCATGCTAGTACATGAAACACTACCAGAAGCTTCTAGAATAATATGCGTTTGGCAGTGTATATCTTTGTCAAACTAAAATACTAGACTCTTTATCGAAAGTACTGAATATTTATTTGATACAGGAAATACACTGGCTTTATGCCGATTAAGTCAAGAGTTAGAGGCATAGAATGTCACCTGTTAACGTTAATAGCAAGCAAATCCTTCTTCATCTACATCCAGCCTCATGACAGTCAAAGCATATATTGTCATTTTTTAAGTCATATGTATAGTTTTGTACCAACACCAGCACATCGATCAGATAAAGCGGAAATTAAAATGTTTATTGTTAGATCAGTTTGTCGTTGGCGTAACTTGGACTGA
>CAJNOI010000215.1:43995-116587 GCA_905250115.1 Adineta steineri
CATATTGATATTAGTAAATCGACGGACGAGTGTAAAAAACAGACACGTTTTTCTTTAGATATAACGAGAAGCCTATAGATGCGTTGTATACGACAACGAAGTATAGGCAAAAGAAAATTTGATGTTTATCTTTATCCTGATTAATCATTATTTAGAATAAAAAAAAAGTGGATTTGAATAAAAATATTTATTCTAGAAAAAAAATTACAAAAATTAAAAAAATATTTTTTATTAAAAAGAATATGTAAAAAAATATTTAAAATTCTGATCCCCAAAGAGAACGTATTATTCGAGCATTATCTCTTTTAAGTTGAGGACCAAATAATGGTTTCCATTGATGTAGATAAAAGCATAACCAACTAAAAATAAAGAAAGAATATTCTTTTATTTTTGCCTCTATAGATGAAATAAATATTTAACATACAATAACCAACAACAAGCAGATGTTAATGTTAGCATGACTTGAATAAGACTAAAATATAATTTCAATTAAAATATTTAATAATAGTTTAAAAAAAAATTTTACCGTTTATTTTGTCCTTTAGGAATTAAAAATGGCAAAACAATTCCAATTAAACCCCAAAAAACAGTAAATATAATAAGAGTAATGGCAAATTTTTCCATTTTTCAAACAAGAAATAAATTATCTAAAAGAAGACAATATAAAACTAAATAATTACATATACAGGTTAGATAAGGTCATCTATCTACACAGAACAAAAAAAAAGTACATCAAATATGACTGAATTATTTTGCATAAATTAAATAAAACAGGTAATCATTATGCCATGAGAAATAAATATGGTTTTTGCTCATTGGAATCTTTTATCGCATACAATTAATATTTGGAAATGAATGTTTACAAAAATATGATTTCATTTTCATCTACCTTATAAAATCAATTCCATATACATAAATAAATTTAAAAATAAGAAAAAGACACGTAAATCAATTGACTAGAAAAATTGTTACATAGATCTTTCATTGCAATAAGAAGACAAAAAGAAGAAGAAGAAAAAGGCCAACGTCACTTTACACAACGATAAAAAGAAAAGAAACGAAGCAAAGACAAGAATTTCTATGACCAACTAATAACATCATTATAAAATAAATATCAGATAAAGGAAAAATAGTTTTTATTGCACAAACAAAACGACACTGATAAAGGTAACAGATAAGAAAAAAAAGAGAGAAAAAAAAATGACTAGAAATTGATTTAAATCATTCCAGCAACTTCTTCTAGTTGACCAAGAAAACGTGCCACACGTGAACTATCATCTGCTTGTCGTGCAACTTCAATCAGATCAAGTAATGATTTAATTCCAATGAATAATCTATAAATATTGAAATTTAAATAAAAATCCAAACATATATGATAAAACAATATTTACTTTTTATCAAATAATTTCTTCTCAAGATATCTCAATTCATCATTATTAAAACATTCAATTTCATTTAATACATGAAGTATATGTTGACCACTACTCATATTTGATATATGAATTTGTTTCGAAAATGATGCTAATAAACCGAGTTGATCAAGAATATCTCGATATGTTGTTGTAGCAATAATTAATAATTTTCGACCTTTTGGTGGTGGACGTTTAAATAATAATTTCATTGTTTGTAAAACATTATTAGAATAACGTGGACCAACTGGTGCATATTCAAGTAATGTTTCCAATTCATCAACAACAATACCTATATAAATATTAAAAAAAAACATATTTAACGAATAATTTAATTCGAAATTTATATACATGATAAACTTGATTTATGTGCATCTTCAAAAATCTTTTTCAACTGTTGACATTTAGCTAATTCAGAAAAACCAAGCATTGTTTGTGCTGTACAAAATTTTAAATATGGAAATTTTGATAGAAGTGCAATATGAGCTGCCAATGCAGTTTTGCCACTATTTGGTGGACCTAAACAAAATTTATTAAAAATAAAATTAAGTTTATCGCTCTTCTTTTCTTGCTAATTCATAAAGGCAATCAGTACATTAATTACGTTTACCTAAGAATACTAATGATGATATTATATTAGTCACTTTTACTTGCAGGAGAGATTTATTGTAATTAAAACTGAAGTACTTGTATTACACTCAGTAAACTGCTTTGCCAAACATTTTAGTAATTACATGAGAGATAAATTCATGCGAGACAATTATAGATGAAATCAAATATTCAGAAAGAATTTTTAAGTCAAATTATATCTAATGTTTAACTATTGTACAGAATAATTAGTATGCTGATAATATCTATAATGAAATTTTTTATCGAAGTATAAATCACAGACTGTAATTTTTATATTCACAAGTTAAATATTACAAAGCAAGGACCTTCTCAAAATTTCGTTTTTAATTCTTTCGTCGAATTTTAATCTGAAATTTACCTTCGATTAAAATTGATACAAGTGGTGTCATTTCACCTTTAATTGTTTGTCGTATACGTAATTGTCCTTCTTCAAGAACATCAGTTACTGATTGTCCCCAAAGAATAATACCGTTTGATATATATGAATCAAATTCTTCTTTGCTAATACCAAATGCCTTTATAAAAAAACGAAAAAAATTAAATTTCCTTCTTCCTCTCCATTTCATACCGGTTTAACATCATTTTCATATGCATGCATAAAGTCTGCTCGGCAAACTTTTAATTTATCTGCTGCATCTGGATCAACTTCTACACTTTTACCAGCCTTGAATAAAAGAAAACAATAGGAAAATATAAGAATTTCAGAAACTAAAATCTACTTTAATATGTCTATTCATTGCAAATGACATTGCAGCTCGAACTAAACCTTCAAGTTCTGCTCCACTAAAATTTCTTGTTAATTCACTAAATTCTTTGATATCAACATCAGAACTTAGTTTATTATGTTCACGTAAACGATTTGTATGAATATTTAATATTTGTTGTCGACCAGTTTCATCTGGTAAACCAATTTCAATTTGTACTTCAAGACGACCAGGTCTTAAAAGTGCTTCATCAATCATATCACGACGATTTGTCATACCAATAATAAGTATATTATTTAATTGATCAACACCATCAATTTTTGATAATAATTGATTAACAACTGTATCACTAACACCGGCACTACTTTGCTAGAAATATTAATTTAATAATTATTTCAAGTGAAAATTTTATTTTACAAACCGATGAACCACGAGCTTTGCATATAGCATCAATTTCATCGAAGATAATTATATGTAAACCACTATTAGGTCCAAGCTAGAAGAAATATTTAATCCTATTTATATATCAAACGCAATCAGAAGATTAATTTAAAGAACGAGGAAGGATATTATCTCGTAGTAACGGAAGACATTTGATTGTATTTATTATAAATATCTTGTTACAGTCGAGCTTTTGTGTAGGGAATAAGTTTAGTATATGATAATCTTACTCGTTTTTCTTCTTCATCAGCTTCTGCAAATAATTTTCGAACATTTGCTTCTGATTCTCCAACATATTTATCAAGAATTTGTGGACCATTAACAATTTTTGGTTCTCGAGCATTTAACATTTTACCAATTTGTCTAAAGAAAATAAATAAATAATTTATTAATTAAATTTTATTATTTTATACCGAGCCATTAATGTTTTTCCAGTACCCGGCGGTCCATATAATAAAATTCCACGACAATGTTTCATTCCTAATTATGAAAGCAATATACATATATTATCTTTTAATAAAAAAATAATAATAACCTAATTGATAAACAATTTCAGGTGGAAAAACTCTTGAAGCAAAAGCACGACGAAATATTGCATTAAATTCTGCATCAAGACCACCAATACCCATTGTTTTAAAATCAAAATCTGGATTAATAATTGAAACAAATTGAGCTTTTCTATTTATTAGAGAGAAAAAAAGAAATAAAATAAATTTTTTATTAATTATTTCATCATACCCTTTCGATTTTCCGGCTAAATTTATTGATGAACCTTCTGCTCGTTCGAAAACAACCATTGAATTTGCAAGTGTAACACCCAAAGGAATTTTATGAGCTTTAGGATTCTGTCCACGAGCAACAGCAGATAAATCAACAGCTGTTTAATAAAATATTATTTAAAAGTCTATAAATGTTTTATTTCTCTTTCTATACCTTCAATATCTTTAACAGCTATTGTTAAAGTCTTTTTATCCATGAATTGAAATGGTAACTTTAGAAAAAAAAAATTAAATTTTTTTGTTACAAGAAATTTTAATTATTTATATGACATACGCATTGTCCAATGGAGAATGCATGATCAATATAATGTTGTAAAAATTCGACTGCCATTTTATCTGTATCATATGGATCTGTTGTTGTACTTGAAATAGAAAAAAAAGGGAAATTTAGAAATAAAATATTTTTTTATCGATTTACTTTTTTTTATTTAAAAAATCGATTTCAAGAATTAATGTTGCAACTGATTGAACATTTTTATCAAATGCATAAGGACGAATTTGATAAGGTCGATCCAATTCAATTCCTGCCCATCGTCGCTATTTACATAGAAAATTATATTTTAATTAAATTTTCTTTTTTCAAAAAAATATCTTACTTGTAATGTATTAAAACCAACTTTACCTTGAGGCATAGATCCATATTGAACAACTGTAAAAACAAATTTTGCATTTGTTACACTTGATGATAATTCAATATGTCTATAAGACGAAAATAATTTTATTTGAAATATAGGAAAAAAACATTTTTTTTTTTATAATTACCGAATACGTTTTGGATCAATATCTCTTTCATTAATAATAGCACAATTCGTAAAAGAAAGTTCATCAGTCGGACATTTCGTCGCTACTAATTGCATTGGTGAACCAGCCATGTTGTCTGCAAAAAACAGAAAAAAAAACATAACAACAATGTTGATAGTAGTGTTTATGGAAATGAAACACTTCGTCATTTAGGTAAACGACGAAAAAAAAGAATTTTTTTTTATTTCTTATGATCTTAATTATAGGCGTAGTTAGATGAAGTTTTTGTTTTAGAAAAAAATATATTGTCACGAGAAAAAAAAAAGAATCTAATAGATTATGATAGTCTGACTAATCTTAATGTCGTTATTTTGTTTAAGGACAGAAAGCTCTGAGATAGAATGAGAAGAAAAAAAAATAGCGAGCAGTGCTCATGATCACATCTTAGCAGAGGAAAAACTGCGTGGCCGAAGACGAAGAACAAGGAAGTGTATCCTGGAAGAGAAAAGAAAAAAGAAAATCAATGTAACTCTGCTTCTTTTAATAAGCATCAATGCATTTCAATGTTCTTTTTTTCTCTTATTTCCAGTTCTCTTTCTCGGGAAACAAAAAAATACAATAGATCGATTAATACAGACGAAAAAAAATATAATAATAAAACTCAGAAAATCATTACCGAGAAAATAATAAAACGTTGTTGTTATTTAAAATAATAGAAAACTAACAATTATCGCGAGTACTTATATACCATATTATTATCTTATCATTCTATTGAGTAAGAACTTTTTAATTGCTGACAATACAGCCACGTATAATAAAAAAAATTAAATTCTATGACTCATCCATGACTAACCAAATATCTAGTTTAGATAATAAAAAAAGAAATTAATCATTTTCTCATATATAAATATTACTTACTAGAATTTATATAATATGAATTATTACATTATATTAATTAATAATATAATCTGAAATTGAAACTCAATAATTGTTTTTCTTTTTTTATTACGACGATATACTATTTCATAGTTACTTTTTCTCCTTATGTTTAGTTAGTCAAATAGTTACATTGCTTCGATTTTTCTGAGAGACTATATTTCCTGTCAATTTACCGGAAGATTGTTTCAACACTTACTACTCTTTTATTAACCTTAATGTATTCTTGTTTTCTCCATGAGGTCTTTCTGAAAAGATATTTTTGTATAACAACAACTATTATTCATTTTTTCTCATTCAGAAATATTCATCAGAATAATTTTTTATTACCGAAATGACTGCAAATATATCTGTCATGCATAAAAAAATCTAATTATACAATAGATGAAAAAAAAATATAGTTCACCTTGCTATGAGAAAAACAATTCTTTCAACTTGTAATTTAATTAATTATACATCACATAAAAAAACGTTGTTATCTGTCAGTTGAATGTGAAAATCTTTTTTTCTATAGATAAAGAATATAGTTTTAGATCGATTCAGGAAATTAATCAATTTATTTTACATCAGTTCTTGAAAATAATGTATAACTATGAGAAAAGAAAAAGTCTTTCGATAGTTATATAAACGATCAAAGTTTAAGAACTTCGAATATGACTCTTATTTATCGGCAATAAGAATAAATGAAATTAACACGCTTGTCAATGTCATTTTTATTCGTTGGTAAGAAATGTCGAAATATCCTTTAAGAACAAGAAGATAAATAATCGAACTATAGAAAATATCAAGAATTGACGAGAAGATATATGTATTCGAAGAGAGTGTTCATTTACTTAACATGGGAAATGTCACAATTTATTCTATTATAAACGATAGATTAAATCAACTTCAATTCATTTCGATTGATCGAAGAAGAAGAAAAAAAAACGCATTTATTTTTGAAGTTTTCCAATGTAGGAAATGACTTATTCGTTAATAATTCATCAATCTCTTGATATAATCTATAGAAAATCATAAAAAATTAATTTCTTTTCCAGGCACTTCTTTTTTCATTTGACAAAGATTAAATCTAATCAAACGCCTACAAAATCACCACTGACTTATGTAAATCACGTTGATTAAAAACTTTTTCTATTTATTTTTTACAACATAAAATATTTTGCATGTCGACTTTCTTTTTTTTTCTAAATAATACTTAATATTCGCATGTAACTAAAAATTTCTTATTTTTTCAAAAAATAAGATATTAAATAATTATTTACTTTACATTTGCTATGTTTTTGACAAAACAAATATGTACTGACATTCAGATATGCTTATTTATTTCGTGACTATGAATATTAATAGACTATTTTCCAAGCTTTTTATCCTTCTTAGCTAGGAAAATATCTATACCAAGAAGCTCAACGTATCAAAAAAATTCTTTAATCTTATAAAGAGCAAAAATATGACCATACTATCGTTCATTTGATTATAAATAGATCAATTTATATGGTAACGCACTAGTTAATTTATCAACTTAATATACATGAATCACTAGTTTTTCACATCTCAACTAAAGAGCTCCTATCATATGTCAAATAGTATATGTCATTAAAATACGCTTACTTATATTATAGAATAACCCTTTATAGTCTGCATATAGAAATATTACCTGAAACTATATAAATTCTCATTTCTCCCTGGAGATTACAATACATTTCTCTTCATTAAATTTTAATTCTTAATCATATTTCTAGATTCAGTTCATATATATAAACATTGACAACAAAGGGAATTGGGAATTACAACATAAAAATACCTATGAATCCATTTATTTGAATAATACTCGTATCATCATCATCATCATCTCAATCTAGAAAAGATTATATGCAATCTGCATATGAAAAACAAAGCATAATTAGTTTCTTTTTTTTTTTAAATTTCATTTCTCATCATAATTTGTTTTTCCTAAACATATTTATATGTTGATATGATACAGAATATATTTGCTCGCATATAATATAAATAAGTGAGTGAGTGAGTGAGTGAGTGAGTATTTGATTTGGCCAATATCACTAGCAAGCACAAAAGAAGAAGACAAAAAAAGACAAATGCGCTGCTAGGAAAAAAACAAAACCGGAAGGAAGGAAAAAAAACGATAAATGCATTTTATGAGAGTCAATATGATGTTCAATTTTATACAAAAAAAGAAAAAAAATATATATATATATGTATATATAAGTATGTTTCATCCTCGACCGAGACTATTCAGTGCGAGGAGTATTCTACTGTTCTCACAATTCATTCGCGTAATTCTTTGCAAATGCAAAAGAACAAGAGCAAAATGAGCAAAATGTGTATAAGTTGAATAAACACAAAAACAAAAACCTAAGCACAAGCTCGAGCTTAATGGAAAAGAAAGAAATACACACACATAAACGGTTAATTATAGAAAAAGAAAATGAGAGAGAGGAGAGAGAGAAGAGAAAAGAAAATTAATGCTGCACATATATGCAAAAACAAACGGAGGGATAGATATTTATCTTAATAAATAGAAAAATAGAACGAAATTTTCATAATCAGATCTTAGGTAATTTTGGAGCAGTTACCAATGGATTATTACGTTCAATTAAACGTTTTCCTTCAGCTTTATAATCAAATGCACATGCATGTGCTTCTGGATATCGATGTTCACTACAAAATGAACTTCCACATCTACGAAAACAAAAAAATATTTTATTTTTTTTCAAAATAATCAAATAGATTATGTTTTTTCGTCTTCTACCTGCATTGATATGTTGTAGCTAATCCAGTTTTCTTTTTACAAAGAAAACATTTCGATGTTGATTTACGATTAATAATTACAGGTGGTAATTTATTAGGATTGTAAATTGTTGTTGATTGATTATTATTATTTACTGTTGATGATGCATTACTTGCTATATTTGACCATGGATTATTTGATTTTGAATCCAACTATGAAATAAAAAAATAATAATTAGAGATTTAAACACAATGCAATATTACTTTATAACGTTCTTCAATAATTGCATCACGAGATGATTGTTTGTAACCTATTAGAAAAGAAATTTTATAGGTAAAAAAAAATAATAAATTTTACTATTTTTCATTGATGATGTTTCTTTTGATGCAGTTGTTAATAATGAAACGAGATGTTTACCAACACCTCGTGAAGTATCTACGGGTTCAATTGTAGCATTTTGCCGTAGAAGTGCAGATACAGTTTTCGACCCAATTGTTTCTAAACAGAAAAACAAAATAAAACAATTAATTGAATTGTTTTTTATTATTTACCAATTGTGACTTTTGTACTATCAATTGGCATAAGAGATGAAGATGATGTTGGTATTGTATTTCCTACTGATTTGATATCTGGTTGTGTAAAATGTCTTTTTGAAGGTGGCGGTGGTGGTAGAGGAAAAATTGTATTTGATATTGAAGAAGATGGTGAAGTAGTTGATGGTTGTTTACCAGGTGTTTTTAATAGTTCAATTCGTTTATTAATCATTAAATGTTCATTAAAAGAATCAGTTGTATTACTATTTAAACCAATACCATTAGTACCATTATTTATTAGTTCATTGGAAGAATTATTTGAATTAGCACCTAGAAATGTTTGTTGTTGTTGTGGTGTTGTTGTTGTTAAATGTATATTTGATGATATACGTCGATATTTTGCTAATGTTAATGGTATAAATGGTCTTGATGATGATGATGATGATTTATTTTGTTCATTTTGTGATGGCTTATGATGATGATAAAATTGTTGTGTTGTTGATGGTAATGAAGATTTTTTATTAACTTGTGGTAATGTTGGCATTGGTGTTATAGCTGTTGAACTATTTTGATGACAAAATAACATTGATTGACTTGTTGATGTACGTTCACCTGATGTATATTCATCGAGAACATTTAATTGTTCATCATCATCTGTCCATAATGGTTTACTTAATGATGTATCATTTCGACTTTGTATATCAGCTGTTGTTGGTTTACGTGTTAAATTTACTGGTGATATAATTTCATCATCAATTAATTCAAGCATTGGTGATGTATGTGAATGATGAAATAATATTTCATTTGTTGAATCATTTTTTTCATCGGAACTTATATGTTCATCAGATGTATTAAGACATTTTGTTGAAAATATATGTGATGATGTTGATACAATTGGTATTGTTGGAGATCTACGTTGAGTATAATCAACTAAAACACTTCCATTACTACTTGAATCATTTGTTGTTGTTGATGTTGTTATTGTAGCAGCTTCTTGATTAAGTAATTTTTTAGTTGTATTATGTTGTTGTTGATGATGATGATGGTGATGATGATGATGATGTTTTTTATGATAGAAAACTGATGGTGAATATGATCTTGATGCAAACATATGTTGTTTTGAAAGTGGTTTTTGTTGTTGTTGTTCTTCTTCGTCATCATGACTATCTTCATCATCGTCATCATCATTATCATCATCATCACTATCTTCTTCATGTAAATGATCAGTTCGATTCATATTTGTTGTCGATAATAAATTATAAGTATTAAAAAGATTTGCAGAAAATGAATAAGATAATGGTCGATGTTGTCGATCTAATGATGAATTAGTAGAGATAGGCTCTCTAGTAGTAGTTGCCGTTGTTGTTGTCGTTAAATTCGAATTTGTTTCAATCGGATTAATACGACGATGCTGATGATGATGATTTATATTTGCTTTTATTTGTTTTGATGATGAAGGTGGTCGAGGTGGAAGAATATCCTTTGAAAAAAAACAAACGAAAGATTAATAAATTATTTGAACATTTCGTTTTCTTTTTTTTTTGATATCCATATTTATTCATAGCTCTATCTATCCATGGTAATGACAAAGTTCAAGGTTATCATTCCCTAATGAATGGCATTGGTTTAGACAAATAAAGAAAAAATCTCTAGAGATCATCAATAAATAATAATTTATTTTCTATCATATCTTTTTTGCTCATCAATTTTCTCTTTGCTATAAAACTAATAAATTTCTTTTTTTTGTTATGTTACTTTTTTTGCATGTGTTTTTAGTTTTGAACGAATTAATTCCATTTTTTGTTTTGTTTTACGATCATCGTCTTGTCTTTTTTCATCATATTTACGTTCAGATTCAACTATTATCGGATCATGAGTATTATACATTGATCCAGCACTAAATATAAATATATATGACTCTTCAAAAAATAAAATAATCAATTACCTTATTGAACCAGATAAAGGTGAGAGGGTTCCATCGCCTCTATCAAGAACTTGAAAAAAATTAAATTGATCACCATCACGTAAAACAAGAAATGTAACATTTTTATTTGATGACGACGATGATGACGATGGTAATAAATCATTACTAATTCCATAATCATCTTGACTATTTTCAATATATTCTGACATATCTCTTATTAAATTATCTTCAATTAATACACGTTTTGTATTAACAGGTCCACCACGCATATCCAAAACAAGTTTTATTGTTGTACCAGCTTCAATATTATAATCATTTAAACATGATTCATCTTCAAGTTCATCAGTTTTAAATACCAGATGTTGTTGTAAACTTGGTATACCTTCACGTCGTTCAATTTTACGTTTTATAGATTGAATTTGTTCATAAGGTGATACAAGTAATTCAAATGATGTTCCAACTAATGTTTCAACATTGATTGGTATTAAAGTTCGTGTTGATGTTTGACTTGTTGGTAACATATTTTACAAAAGAAGATCTAAATTTAATAGGAAATTCAAAATAAAAAAAAAAGAAAGTTCGCTATATACATTAGTTCATTTTTTTTGTTCGTATAAATATTTTCATACTTACATCATATCACAAAATAAATTTAGAAAATCAATTTCATCTAAAATTTCAATTTATAAATACAAAGTCTTTACTAAGTATGTTTACATTTTAGGGTTACTTTATTTCGTCAAAAAAAACAGAAGGAAAAAGAAAAAGAAATTTATTATGTATAAAAGTGCCTTGCAAGAAGAAACCCTGTAAAAATTCAAATTTGCTGGTAATCGTAAAAAAGAAAACAAAAAATTAATGTCAATATTCGACTAAGAGATTTTTTTGCAGCATGTATGAATTTGTTCAAATGGAAAAATATATTTGATAGGAATCTTCAACTAATCAAATATTATTGTTTAGAATTTTATCAAGCGACATCTATATGAGCCTCCAATTCGAATACAATGGTACGTTCTGATTGCTTCCTTTTTTATATATCTTGTAAATAAACAAGAAGAAGACAATTTTATTTTTCGAAATTACTTCTCCAATAAATAGTTCAGTGACTATTAGTGTCTTTCTTTTCATTTTTAGATAACAGTTAGATCCTTGACGTCATCTCAATAAAATGGGTATAATAAAGAAATTGTTTTGCACTTTCAATTAATTTACATTTATTTGTTTTATATAGGTAAACCTCGTGGTCTTCGTACAGCTCGTAAACTTAAAGATCATCGTCGTGAACAACGATGGCACGATAAAGATTACAAAAAATCTCACTTGGGTACACGATGGAAAAGTAATCCATTCGCCGGTGCCTCACATGCTAAAGGCATTGTCCTCGAAAAAGTGTACGTTATCTAGATTTCTTAAAGAAAAAAACAATGATATTCTATTTTTATTTTTTTTAATAATGTAGTGGTGTTGAAGCTAAACAGCCTAACTCAGCTATTCGTAAATGTGTTCGTGTTCAATTGATCAAAAACGGCAAGAAGATCACAGCTTTCGTACCTCGGGATGGTTGTCTCAATTATATCGAAGTAAATTAATTTTTATTGTAATATTATTATATTCTTATTCATATGATATAAATTAGGAAAACGATGAAGTTTTAATTGCTGGTTTTGGTCGTAAAGGTCATGCCGTCGGTGATATTCCGGGTGTTCGTTTCAAAGTCGTTAAAGTTGCTAATGTTTCATTATGGGCATTATATCGTGAAAAGAAAGAACGACCACGTTCTTAAATATCAATCGACTACAACAACAAATTCAATGTAAAAACCTTTTTGTTTTGTTGTTTGTTGTTTTCAAGATAAAAAAATAATAAAAAAGAAGAAGGAAATAAAATTATTCTTATTAATATAATCGAAAGATTCATATTCATTTAAACATACAATAAGAAGTTCTATTGATTCAATAATATGAATGTATACCGATTAATAATCAGTAGAAATTAATTACGTACCTATTTTCTTTTCATAGGGAAATAAATTCAAAATTAAGAATATATGCGAACCTTCCAATGAAAATCAGTTATTGTTGTTCATAGATATAATAGATATTGCTACATATTTGAGATCAGTACTATTACTGTTATAAAATGCTTAATTGATGCTCTACTTTAATATTTATTGTTGAACTATCGGAAAATATTACAATCAATTTAGTGTGACGTGATGGTCTCTCAATATCGATGAAGGAAGTAACGCATAATTGAAAAAATATATTTGATAATTTTATTAATTAATATAGAGGAAAAAATATATCTTTTTGCGGATGTTTAAAAAATCATATGACATTGATTTAAAATCTTGTAATATAATGAATAATTTAATTATTTTCTAATGTTCACATGAAAATCGAAATGGTCAGATAAAGCATTTATTAAATTCAATATCATATTCTGTTTATTAAAATGACCAAAATAACAAGTCATTAGATACAAGGAAAAATCAGTGAGAAAAGCCTTTATAAGGTTTGTATTTTCTATGTAAAAAAAATATTTGTTGTCAATATGTAACATTATGCAAGTCCATTAATATCAACATTTTTGAAAAACAAATTATACTTCACGCGTGTCCAGATGTGGTAATTAACATTTCGTTGAGAAAAATTTATCATTTTTAATATCTCATCAAATTAATATTTGTAGTGTAAGTACTATTTCAAAGTATTGATTATTGAAAATGTTTTTTTAATAGACATATGTTAGAGAAAGGAAGTTTCTTTTATTAGTGTCATTGTAAATCAAAACTTTTCGAATAATATACAATATAGTATAGTTACAGATATGAAAATAAAAGCTTGTTACATTATATATGACAAAAATCTCCTATTAGTAAAAATTTAACCGTCTTTTTTGTTACAATATAGTTATAGGCATATTGAAAAAACGCCGTGAGTCTACGTGGAGAGTGGATATGAGAAGAAAGGTATAAGGTGGAGACAGATTGGGGATAAATATATTTACTTCATCATTTAACCTCACCTTGACCTGTACTCCAATGTGATCAACGACATATACCGTCATTCGCACCCTTATACATAGACGCTTTCATGTCAATAAACGCTATTACAATAAATATTTGATTTATTCTAATAGACGATACTATTTTTATATACAATGACAAAATGACAACGATAGTTAAAGAATAAGTAATAATAGAATTAAAAAAGATCACAGATGAATAATTGAAGAAGAAACAATAAATTCCTCTTTACTATGATACTAGGTAATGTTATATCATTTATTTTTTCTACTCGGTATATTTTATCATAGAAGTCTAGATGAACGTTTTTCCAAGAAAAGAATCATATTGTTTCTCATTTACATTCGAACACGTACAATGAACTTACAATTGTAGAAAATTTTGTTAATCACTGAAATGATAGATATTCCATATGATATCTTTATTTTATTTCAATAAGGATTACAAATGAAATGAAATGAAATAAAATAAGAAGCAAAATGAATGTCATGTTGTGTAAAATGTTCATTGGAGATAATCACAGAAGTAAAATAAGCATGAAGTTTCGTGTTTTTTTTTTCTACAAATCGCTCCATGTTAATGTCGTTTGAGCTTCGATTGCTCGAATTGAATCTGAAACAGTACCCTGAGCAACTAATTGACTGAATTTTAATGCTTTTGCTGTATCTATTGACATTCCAGTTAATTCGATTGTTAAATCATAACCAAATTTATAATTATTATTTCCATACCAATTATTTTCACATTCTTCAATTATATGTATATATACATATGCATTAACCTTGGTCCAATTTTGTAGATTTCTAACTTGATATTCTTTTGTATAACGAACAATTGTTGATAATTTTTCACCTGGTTTAGCCCATGTTTTTGATTGTTCACGATAATGTGTTGTTATATCTTCACTGAAATCTTCCGGTTGTATTTCTGTTACATTTGATTGTTTAAAACGTGATTTAATTGAATCACGTAAACTTTTCTTAAAATTATTTAAATCTTTTTGTTTTTCAGTACCCATAATTTTACCAACAGCCAATATATCATCTTTAAATAAGATTTTTTTTACTATTTTTTTTTCATCCAAAAATTTCAGTAATGTACCAGGTATACGATTGAATATTTCCATTCCTTTCTCACGAACATCGGCAGAAAATAAAGTTACCAATTCATTACCAGTATACATAGCTAAGGCCATCTTGATTGATGATATATGCTAAAGATTGTATTCGAAAATATAAAAGCAATAGAAATTTTCTGTTTAGATAACTTCTTGTCCTTGAAAATGACGTCGAATAATATCAAATAGTCAATATAACTATTAAGGTAAAAAGGTAAGATTTTTGTATATATATATATGTGTTCAAAAACAACCTTATAGTATGGCTTTTACCCTTTTTCGTTATGGTATAAAGCGAATTATATGGTAGGAAAAACATACTAAATTCAAGGTTATCCTTGTTTTTCTATAGTAATCAATGAAGCATAAATAACGTAAAAACACGTAAATTATTTCTGGTATTTTGTTTTCTGACACAGTATTCGTTCGTTATCTCTAGACCATAAAAAAACAAAAAAAAATTACATATACTATTAAATTGTTTTTGCACGTATATGTATATATTTTACCTTGTACCTTCATATTATCATTAAAGAATATACAAAGTCATCTGTAAGTGGAACTAAATTTATTTTCACTATAATCAAATAGACATTGTAGGTTTTATATATTATCCAAGTGGATAGTTACAAAACATATTATCAATTAGAAGATGTCTCTTTTCACAAGTACAATCAATGAAGTTTTACCGTTCATGCCTGTCGAAATTCATGGAAAAACGATTGAAATTTTTAATCGTATTCCCGGTACATTACTCAAATATTTTGATCCAAAGGCAATAACAAAAAAAGCAGAATGTGGTGAGCATAATTTCAATAACGCTAAAACTATTGGAAATGATAAGGCTGATATAGATTCTCGTGATACACATAAGGATACAAGTGATTTACCAAGCAAAAAATCCTATAATACCGAAGGAACTCAAAGAAGTCTTAGTCTTCGAGCAAAATCTTCATCAAAATATGGATCAGAAAAAGATACAGCATTCAATAGTGATCTATGGTTTAGTACACATGGATTTGATAATGGTAAAGATTATAGTAATCTTCGTACACAATTACGTGATTCAATAAAGAAAATGTTTCGAGAACGAAATATAACTGAAATAAGTCCAAGTAAAATTGCACGTGAAATAGCAACAAAATGTCTTGAACAATGTCCAAATTGGGGTAAACAACATCAAAATACATCAGCAATAGTTCGATTTAATTCAACATATATAACTGATGATCCATTAGTAAAAATGAATATTCATGCATATGTTTATGCTCATTTAGTTTGTGAACATGAATCATCATTTATGTTTAGACATAGTTATAAAAATAGTTTTGATTTAACAATTGAAGTCAATGGTATTTCAATAGATCCAATAAAAATCTCACAATTTATACGATTAGTTACAGAAAATAGTGTTTCAGATTCTGTTAAAGCAATTGAAGGAATTGCACCATTAACTTGGGATGATTTAAATGGTCCACATACAACTCGAAATACTGAAAAAAAACTTGCATTAACATGGGATGATATATAAATGGTAAAATCAAGTAAAATTCTCAAGACTATTTTGATTTGTTCATTTCTATAAAGTAAATAATGTGTGTTTTTTTTCCTTTTTTTTAAGTTTAATAAATATAGAAAAGGTGATAAATATTTGAAACAAGATGATCACGTCATCAATTAAAAAATACGTAAAAATTTACACATTATATAATTCAATCAGATAAATCAAATATATTTGGAAAAAAAAACACTTTATCATGTGGTTTGCATTTTTGCACCGAATAATTTATAATGATCGTATCAAATACAAAATTATTTATGCTCTAGTACATTTCGAAACTAAATATTTATTAATTTACTTGAGTCATAGAAAAGATTCATAGTTTCGTAAGATAATTATTGACTTGATTACATTTCGTTAAGGTTCAAATATGCTGTCATGATGAGTGTAACTAATTTATTTCAAAATCTGACTAATAAATATGGATACGGATGATAGTAGATTGAACTATGACACATTTTTGGGTACTGTAATAGTGATAGATAGATGAAATTATTAATTTAAGAATAATATATAATTTTTATCACATTTTCTTTAGACAATATATTCATTTGAGAAATAATAAAATAAATATAAATCTAATACTTATGTACATATACTCACTCTTTTACTTCAACGAAAGAATTGGTCTAATATATCACCAATCATCGATTTTGTCTTTCTAAGAGAAAAGGAGTACACACAGTCTATAAATCGACTATTTACCATTCTTATTTTTTTACTCGACAACTGAATATATATATATATTCTTTAACTGTACATTTGTGAAACATTGAAACATGATGAATCGTATTGTATTAAATTCTGTTGTACGCATTGCTCGTGTTAATCCAACTACTCGATCAATTGCTCCTTATCGTTGGGTTAGTCTTATTTATTCATACAAGTTTTATTAAATTCTATATTACATTTATTTCTATAGCAATCATCATCATCACAAGCAGCACAAGGAGCAACAAAAACAGCAGCTAATCCAGCAGCACAAGGAGCATCAAAACCAGCAGCTGATCAAGCAGGACAAGGATCAAATTTTACAGCTGGTCTTGCCGGTGGTCTTACTGTTCTTCTTGGAGGTATGATTTTCTTAATCACGTGTTTGTACACGTGTGTAAATTAAAACTAATCTAATTCTATTGTAGGTTTTGCCTGGTATCATTTTAGTGGTACACGTCAAGTTGTAAATACTGCTCGTGATGGTCTTAAAAAAGCAGAAGAATTAAAAGAAAAAGTCAAGGATAAAGCTGGTGATCCAGCTGAAACAGTAAAATATTTACGTTCAGCTAGTGCTGCTTTAATTCCTGGTTCAGCACCTTTTCTTGGTAAAATCTTTGATCAAGTTGAACATATTACCAAAGAACATGGTGATGAAGTTAAGAAAGTATTTGAAGAAACTTATGGTGATTTTGAAAAATTAGCAAAAGAAGGTACTTTAGATCCTAAAACAGCAGGTAAAGCTGTAGATATTCTTCAAAAACGTGTTAAACAAATTCAAGAATTAGCTGGTGATGCTGGTAGTGAAGCATTCAATAAAATAATTTCGGAAAATCCTGAATTACGTGATAAAGTTGCTGATCAATATAAAAATTTAAAAGAAGTTATTGAAAAAGCTAAAGATAAAAAACCTGAAGCACAAAAACTTCTTAAAGAAACTGGAACTGAATTAGCAAAAATTTTCACAGAAAATGGTGTATCAAAACAAAGTATTAAACAAGCACAAGATTTATTAAAGAAAAAAGGTGAAGAAGCAAAAAAACTTGTTGACGATGCTAAAAAGAAATAAATTTCTTTTCATCTTTTTTTTATTATATTTATTCTCGCTATAGTATATTTTAAAAGAATGTTTCTTTTCATCTTAATATATATTATCCTTTTTTCTCTGTTAGCCATTTTAAATAGGCCAGTAAATTATTTTTATTTAAAATAAAAAACAATCGAAAATATTTATTATATTTTATAATAAGAAAGATCTGAGAAGAATTTCAACAATTATTATCGATGGTTCAGCTGATATACTGATAGAAGATCCATTGATGAACTTCGCTAGTCCATCTAATAGTTCCTTCTCAGATAGACTATTCTCACAGGTTAAGTATAACTCAGCGTTTATCTGGATTTCGTTTTTCGGACGAGCGAATCGAAATTTAGGGGGGGCGGCGTTTATCCAGCGCCCACCCGGACCATCTTGAAATATTCAGCTGCCGTATTTTTCTCGGGTGGACAGGCCGAATTTTTGGGTGGGTGCCATCCACCCACACTCACCCGCTGGTATAACTTCAGTCTTCGATATTTTCCATGCTCTGTTTTTTAAAACACACTTCATGTATAATATCAACATACTGCGCCCTCACTCGTTAGTGTTTCTCTGTATATGATTGGTTAAAATGTTTCGCTAATCCAACATTCGATTTGTTCTTTATGTCAAATGAAAAAAAAGCAAACAATTCGTTTGTAACACGAAAATATTCGTTCAATAAAATTTTTTTAGATTCTTTTTTTCCTAATTCTTTGTTCGTTTTTTTTTTACAATGTATGGTAATATCGTTCCGCTAACAACGGTCGGTACTACACAAGTACTACCTGGTAATGTTTTACCAACAAATAATGTTGGAAATAATGATTTAGTTATAATACAAGATACAACAACAGCAACAAGTCAAGCTGAATTAATTAATCAATTACAAAATCATATAACTGAAAATCAACAAATATTAATTATTACAGATGATCAAGGACAAGATCAATGTAAGTAAATTATTTTATTTCTTATCAAAATTTTGTGTAAAAACACAAATTCTATATTTATTTTATAGATGTTATTATTGATAAAGATCAAGATATAAATGCACTTTTACAAGATGGTAAGTTCCTTTGTTTTTAAATTATATATCAGTTCAAAAATGATGATGAAAATAATAAGAACGGATAGATGAAATTTTATATGAATAAAAACTATTACACATTACTACTATTCAACTGATTTGAACTGATTAATTTCAAATAAATGAAATTTGAAAAATTCTTATCATTTTCAGGTTCTTTATTTTCACATTATGCTGAACAGCAAGTTGCTCAAGTACCTGCTGGTTTACAACAACAAATATTACAAATTGCTTCAATGCCTACCATTCAAACAACTCATGTTCCATCTGCTGTATCAACACCTGTACCTATTCAACCTAAACCAACACCAAAACCCATAGCACCTGCAACAATGAATCCATCAATTGTGCAGCATAAACAATCATTTCAAAGCAAAGTATAATGAAAACAACATATCTCAGATTCTATTTGTGTTGAATACCTTTTCTTTCCTAAATACCATAATATCTATATTTTAGGTCAATGCCAATGCTTTTCATGTACAAAATGTTGAAGAATCTGTCCAACGTGTCACAGCTCCGCCACCGAAGAGAAAACCAAGTAAAAAAACTTTCTTATTTATAATTTCGAATTTTAATCTTAAATATTTTACAGTCGAAATTCGTTATGATCCAAAAGAGAATTCATTTCAAAATGCATTTTTAAAATTTCTCGCTGGAGAAAAAATGCCATCATTAGAAGCTTTAGCTAGTGAATCTATTTTACGTAAACCAAAAGATAATGTTTATATTGGTGCAGTTAATGCTGGAATTGTTTTAAGTTCTCTCGGACCACCAACAGGTAGTATGGGTTATCAAACTTATATGGTTAATGATGAATCACGTATTGAAGAAATTATGGTCATTGGTCGACCATTGTATGATGATAGTAAAGGAGTTAAAATAAATCCATTATTAAAAAATCTTCCAACAACAATGAATCATCAAACAACAACTTTTCTACCTCAAACTATAACTCTAACACCAAATTCTCAACAACAAAATATAAATACCATCAATGGTGTATTTCGTAATACACAATCAGATATTCTTAATAATGTTGTAAGAATTAGTTTTTTATTGGGAATTTTTGTATATAAAATTTCAATATATTTTAGACAACAATGACATTACCACAGCATATTATTGATCAATTAGGTGCTGGAACACTTACAGTAACACAGCCATCAGATGGTGCGGAAGGTATTGAATCAGCGACAGCAAATGCAGCTGCAATACTTAGTCAATTAAATGAAATGGTACAAGGACAACAGCAACAAACAAATCAAAATTCAACAAATTATCTTTCGAATGAATTACTTGCTACAACTGATCTTAATCGAGTACAAAGTGAAAAAGTAAGAAAGATATATATATATATACCAATTGAGATTTAATTTTTATTTGCTATTCTTCAGGAAACAGCTGATGCACTTTTAGCTGTTGCAATATCAAAAACAAATTTTGGCACAACAAATTCCAGTAAGAAACGAAATTATTATCTTTTCTTAATATTAAATTTATCTTTTTTTAAAGATATGAATACAACTAATGAAGGAATTTATTCACCAAATACTGCAAAGTAAATTATATTCTTTTAAATAAATTTATAAATAACTGTTTTGTTTAGCTCATCATCATATATGAATATTGATCGTCCATCTCTAGCAGCTGCTGCTTTATATGATCTTAAACATGAACAATTACAAATAGCAAATGCTGCACTACAACAACAAGCAATTAGTGAACGAAACCAACAAGAAACATCTACTGATAATAAACGACAAGAAGCTACAAATGTTTCAACAGCCGATAATCAATCAGTGACAACTACTGCTGGTACACAGCAATTTACCGAAGAAGGTAAAATTAAATCAAAGCAAAAATTTTCAATATAAAATAACGTTTGTTCTCTTTTTTTAGTAACAGAAATGGGTCCAGAAATTCCATTTGAAATTGGCCAATTTTTACTTTATAAAGGACATTTTCTGAATCTACTTCATTTTCCTATATGGAAAGTACATACCAAAACATTGCTACTTAAATATGATACAGTACTTGCTGATTCAGAAATTGCTTGGGAAGCTACAGATGAAGTAAGAATACATTAAACATGTAAATAATAAATTCCATTCGATTATATATCTATATTTCTTCTAGGGAATGTTTTATACGAATGTCTATGAAGATTATGTTCCTCTTAAATGTGAATTAAAAGGTTTACATAATAATCAAGAAGTAGTTCGTATTGTTAATGAATCCCATCCAATTAAACTTAAGTATAATAACCATATTTTTATATTATTAGAAAAAAATAATCTGATTTTGTTTTTCAAGAATTCATGGTCATATGAGTTCAGTACGTATTCAACATGATGTTTATGCTCAAGTACTTGTTAATCATGTTTATGATGCTGATGTATTACCAAGAATTAAAGCAAATACTGGTATAATTTATCAATTTTTAGAAAAATAATGTTTTTGATTTTTTCTTCTTGTAGACGATTATGCTTCATATATTCGATTGATTGATGAAATGCTTGATCAACGTTATAATTATGTTATTCAATCAAGACGTACGATAGAAACTTTTCCGGTATATAAATTCCAATTTTTTGTACTTATACAAAATATTTTATTTAAATAGTGTGCAGTTGCAAAATACCCATTGCTTGATATTATCAATCAACCGCAAAGACATTTACATTGTCAAGTAAATCATATCAATATTTTCAAATTCATCAAAAACCTAAATTGTTTATTTTAGGTTACGGAAGATAAATCTCAATCAGTTTCACATACATTACGTTTTCATGGAAATCAATATGATGGAGATACATTAAAAGCAAGCGATACTCCATTACAAATATTGGTAATTAATTAAAATAAAAATTTTTATTTATAAAACTATAGAAGAAAACATAGCATAATGATTTATTAGATACAACTTTAATAATACTCTACGATATCGATTATAGTTGTTCAAAACATCTCAATGATTTCTTTCAATAAAGTAATATTAACTCGAAGTCCATTTAGAATTCTCAAGAACACAGAGGCACAAGATTAAGAATACAATGTAACACTGTAGTAAAGTCTCTAACTGTATCAGAACTTTTAAGATTTGAACTACTAGTTAACAAAAACGCTTAGTATTTCGAACAGATGTTGAGATCGATACATGGAATTCATAAATCTATCTATATATATAAAGAAGAAAGCTTGTCTGTTTGTTCTTTATGCATTTGGAGACCGTACGAGCAAATCAAATGAAACTTTCCAGAAATGTTGTCTACACCCAGGGGAAGATCGATATCTACTTTTTTCTGAAAAAAATGAATCCTACGCTTGCTACAGGCAATCTATAGAACTGACTAATAGGAATGCAGCATTTGAAAAAATCAAAAAAACATTGATAGCGAAGGCGCCCAAAGGCCATCTGAGCGCATATCTCCCGTTCGCTATGCATTCGGTCCCTGTAATAGCTTTAATCACTAAAGTTTCTATGACACTTCCTTAGTTACCAAGGACGGTCGACGGGGATTGGCGTAGTCATCGGGAGGGGGGGGGGCGGGATGGGGCGTGATTGAAACTTTACCCAGGTGGTTGTGTGATAGCTAACGTCACCAAACCATCAATCACACTTCTGTATATACAAGGAAAAGTGGCGAGGGGGTCGGATACGGAAGATGTTTGAAATATAAATATTTTGCAGCGGGAACCGTGTCAAAGGGATTTTACAGCGACAACTGTATGACAGAGAGTTTGCAGCGGGAACTGTAAGACCAGGATTTTGCAGCGAGAACTTTGTAAGAGAGAATTTGCAGTGGGTACTTCCTCTAGTACTTCTATAAAAATGATTCAATTTCCCTCTTGATTATCTGAAAGATGACATTAGATCTATAATGATTATATTTAATTCTAGGAAATATTTGTATGTGAAACTATTGCTGCCTTAGCTCAAACCGCTCATCAACTTAAACATCATGTTTATCATATGTTTTGTCATGCTCAACAAAAAGTAAATAAGTCGAAAAATAAATTTTATTTATTCATATTGATTAAATTTTAATAGGTTGCTGAATTACAAGCCTTGAATCCAACAGCTGATGCCACAGAATTAATTAGTGCGATTTGTGGTGATTCCGCATGGTTACAAGAAGTAATATAGAAATGAAATTTTCTTGATTTGCTTTTTGTTTTTATTCTATTTAGTTATTCGATCGTTTTGATTCCATAATGCAACAAGCAGATTTATATATTTTTTCAAACGTTGAAATAGCTTGGTGAAATAAAAGAAGAAAAAAAAAGCAAATTATAATCTAGTGGACTTCTTAGCTGCATTCATCCATCACTAGTCATAATTTCCTCGTAATACATACATAGATATATATATTTGTTTTTCTTTTGTGTATATATATATATCATGTATTGTAACTATCTATTTGATATTTTCAAAATTACGCTCTATCTATATGTATTTGCTTGTTTATTTAGAGCGTTTGTTATTGTATAAACTTGAAAAAAAATGTTTTCATTAGATTTCGCAATGTTTTTTGTTTTTAAAAGAATGAATGCGATAATAATGTTATATATCGCAATTCTTTTAGTTGGATACTTATCATAAAATCTAATACTGATTAGTAATTGTTATTAGTGAAAGGTTACTTGTATTTTGATTTTATGCAATTCAGGATTCTGTAGAAGAATCTGCACATCTGACTTTGATTAGATAATCAAATGAAATGAGATGATTTTTTCATGGATTCTGATTGTACTGCTAGAACAGTATAGTCTTATCTTTATTTCTATTATTCAAAATTGAAATAAATACCATACTGACAAGGGAACCTCAGCAGCTGTTCAATCTCTTGTTTAATAAAAAACAATGGGGATAGAGGTTATCAATCATGTTGATTCCGAATATGAGTATGAGAAGTGCCCTTAGGCTTTTATGGAATGATCTTGTAGAAAATCGGTTTCCAAAAACCACATACTTTTTACTACCTCGATAGACATAATCTTTAGAAAACGCGTTCAAACAGCGTTTCAACGGTAGATCATCGTATAAACGGCGTTTTTACGCGTTTTTTTGCAGATTATGTCTATCGAGGTAGTAAAAAGTATGTGGTTTTTGGAAACCGGTTTTCTACAAGATCATTCCATAAAGACCTAAGGGCACTTCTCATACTCATATTCGGAATCAACATGGTTGATAACCTCTATCCCCATTGTTTTTATTAGACAAGCGATTGAACAGTTACTGATGTTCCCTCGTGAGCAGTTTTCGGAAGAAGTATAAAGGATGAAGATATCTCACGAAATATTCACTCAACTATAAGCGCTCTAGAAAATTATAAAATGAATGATTAATATCTGTTCTTATAGTTATACAGAATAGCTGAACATTCATTTCATTAGTAAATGATACTAGTGCATCTGACAGCTAAAAGAATGCTCGATAGTTTTGATAGGAGAACGATGTAAGTACATTTCCTACTTATACTTGTAAAATCTTGAAAATGTATGATCCAAAAATTATTGTAATTTTCGAAATATGTAAAATATCTACACAATAATATTCTTTGACAAGCCATTTAATATTATTTTAATCATACATGTACATCGATTATTATCACGAAGAAAATATCTTATTAATTATTATTACAGTCATTCTATAGAAAATATTAAAGGAAAAACATGTTGTTTTTTTATTATTTTAATAAATATAAAAACAGAATTTCGAATTATATTTCAAATGGATTGGCAAATCTTGCTAATGTAATATCATGTAAACATCCATTAATAAATTCTGTTTTACTTAGTACTTTATCTTGATTTGTATCGAATGTAAGCATAAGTGTATTTGTATAAGTTTTTGCATCTTCTTCAGGTAAACCAATAATTCGACATATTAAATTAAGAATTTTTTTTGCTTCCTTTTTTTCAACTACTTGATCATCATTTATATCATAGACTTCAAATGCATATTCAAATTTTTGTTGTTTTGTACCTTCACTTGTTGCAATATAAGCAAAAAGAAATTCAGAAAAATCAATCGTACCTTATAAAATAAAAAACCAAAACATTGATTGAAAATTATTAGTCAAATTATTTACCAGATTGATCAGCATCAAATGCTCGAAAAATATGATCAGTTATTTGTTGTAGATTTGATTTTTTTCGTAATTTCGAATAGAATACTTGAAATTGTCGTTTATCCATTCGATCAGTATGATTAGTATCTTGATGAAATTCATCATACCATTGACGAATTTCTCTTTCACTTTTTCCACTTGTTTTTATTAAAATTTCAACATCTCTTTCAGTAAGTACATGTGTTCCATTTCGATTACCCATTTAACATATGTTGTTATTGTCTTTTTTTATGGTTATATATACAAAAAAAAATTTTTTTTTGTCTATGCATTCATGTTTCTCTTTATGTAAGCATAATGTTCCCATGGATATGGACACCCACAGAACGAGATTATTCAAGCATGACGTAAACAAATTTTCTATAAACAAAAAAGAAAATCCAATATTTCGTCAATACAAGATCTTACAACTATTTTGATATTCAGAAGTGTTTGTGGGTTATATGAATGGTTTATTTTTAAGATATCGAGCATAAACAGACGAATTACTTCGGAACGTTGAAAACTAAATTGACAAATATGTTATTTCTAAACTGCCGAAATCCTCATAAAGACCGTAATATTTATTACTGAAAAAAGCTGCACGACTACATGTCAAATAGGAAGTTGAAGTGAATGATCTCTTAATCAACAATAATAAACACATCTTTTGCATTTTGTTATGCATTATTTTTATATATCCAGAGAAAATTAAAACACAAAATTATTTAAACTTAAAAAATTCCGACATTCCAGCTGTTCTGTACTTTCTCTTCCTATGTAAATATGTATATCTTAATCGAAGTTAGTTATGATTTTATCATAAAGCAGCCAAAAATCTTTATTTATTATTATGTACGTAGCTAAAACTAATTACATGATATTTGAAATACCTAAAAATAAAACCGACCGAACAATAGTTTTCAATGTCAATACCTATATTATTCAGTATGCTATATTTTATTCGTAGATTTAACAGAAATATAATGATATCAATAACATTCCTTTCTTAGTAAATTCAACGAATGAGAAAAACATATCGTAAATTATTTTCCTCTCATCATATGCTTGAAATATGTCCTCGAAAGAATTGCTTATTTTTCTTTTATTCAAAACAATTGTACATGAAAAAATGTTGTATCCTACCCGTTTACATTTATATCCATCAATGCTTTGAAGAAGAAGAAAAAAAAGTCAACAAGCAAAGAACGATAACAGTCGGTTAAAAAGTACCATATGCAAACAAATATTTACACTGAAATAGAAAATCTATTTTCAAATAAATTTTTTAAAATACTAAGCGGTTGGTACATATTATATATTTTGTTTTCAATTAAAAAAATATCTTTGTTATATATGATTAATTTTTCAGGGCGGATGACTATTTAGTGAAATATATACATTTTTTCAAACATTGTCAATACAGTAATAAATATATCTATTGGACGAAAGAGGAAAAAAAAATGTTTATGTCATATTTTTGATTAGTTCTAATCGTATATATACATTCATATACGTAATGTCTCATTTGATTTCACCTTCGGCTCGATTAGCATATTTATACATGCGTTAAATTAATGAATGAATGACGATGTAAATAACGAAAAAGTATGTTTCTAAAGACATATACATATCATTATTTGAACAATTATCAGTATATTCAAATAAAAAATTTTTTTTGCTTTTCTTTTACATACTGTCTTATCATCTTCATCATAAGAACAAACAATCTATTTATCTCTTAAGATGGTAAACAGAATATATATATATATATACACTTACAAAAAAAGAAAATGAATCGACTTTCACCTTACCATTATTATTATCTTATCTTCCGTGATCAAGTTAACAAGTCGTTTTTTTTTTCTTTTTCTCTCTCTTTTACTTGTCTTCCGTCAAGGGTATGTCTTCGTTATATGAACTTTCCTTCTTCTGTTTTCTTTTTTTTCTTTTAAATTAAATCTGTTTGTTATTCAGTAGACGGGAACATTTGAATTGAAGCAAAGCATAAGTCAAATGAAGCAAAGCCGACTTTGATTGAGTTCATAGCGTATAACATAGAGATTTTATTTACTATTCTTTGTTCATTCAATATACTCTAAGAATCGTTTAGTGAACTAGTCTTCATAAAAAGCGCATCATTTATTTCTTCTTCGTATATGTGTTGTACCTTTTTTTTGTTTTACTAATAATTGAGAGAAACACAACATATATAATGAATTGAAAAGAGTCTATCTAGGTCAATGATCATGAGTTGTTAATGATTGAAATAAGTAACAGGTTGTCGTGACCTACTTCTTTTTCTTCTTCGTCGTCGTCGCTGTCGAAAGTTGTATATATTGTAAATGAAAAAGAAAATTGTTGATATGCTCATTGTCTTTACATTAGCACTTCGTTATAGAAATAAAGCTTAGCGTCAATATGCGTAATCGATCGACTGTTGTTTGTCATGTGTCTTATCAATATCATCAATACTTGCAAACACTTGTCGATTGTATACATTTATGTTCATCAGCTAATTGGGTCTACCGACTAATTGATGATTGTATAGTAGAATCTAACATAACAATGGTACCATTTAAAAAAAAGGCATATGACAATAAAAACGAAAAGAGGAGGAGTTCAAGAGACGCGATGAACTTTTTTTTTTCTTCTTTTTATGTCTTGTTCCGGTCACCTCTATTCATATACAGTATGTGAAGAATATTGCACATATACAATGTTTATTCTCATTTTGAGGTCACCTAGTTAAAGATCGAAATATGTATGTGCTAAGTGTCTTCATGTGGATATCGTGTTCAATACAATGAATGAGCAAAGAAAGAGAAAAGAAAAACGAAAAAAATTTGTTTTATTATATACGTCGTTGCGGACCTTCCTCTTACTGTCTCGACAGGTAGACAGGATGGATGATGATGATGATGGTGGTGATGATGATGGAGGAAAATAAGAGAACAGAGCAAGGCCAGTGTATATATGTATGTTCAAAAAGCAACTTGAAATGATTCCTTTTTCTTTTCTCATTGTACACTGACCGAAAGAGAGAGAGAGAGTGCGCAAAAACAGAACGGGATATGTCTCCTGTTGTGAGAGAATTGTGTTCTTGAGCTTCCAAGGTAGACGATAAAATTGAAAATAATAGATCTCTCGTCTTGACCTACAATATTTTCGAAGGAAGGAGGTCATTCATAAGCGCTCCTATTCTTTTTAAAATAACAGCAACAATACTCTGAATATAATCAAAATTTCATATTAAACATTCGCTGTCTGTCTTCTACATATTGGTATATCTCACTGTATACTATTTCGCTAAGTCTCCTATATATAATATAAGCATAAAAATGTATCTCTTTTTCGTCGACTAAATTATAACTCATTAAATATTATCATTTAATGACATCGTAGAACAGTGTTTAGGTTTATCTACCTGTGTATTTTTCTCCATGTTGCTTATCTTTTAATTTTTATCTCCTTCGTTCTTTTACTCAGTTAGGTAAATGTACGGAAGTATAGGGAGTCTTGTGAAAATAAATATGTAGAAGGTAAGGTAATGTGTTTCTTCCCTACGTCAATACAGATGACATATTTGAAGGGAAAGATATGATTACATGATGAATATTAAAAAATACATGTAGCAAATATCGTTCGATGATTCTTCTTTTCCGTTATTATGACTTATCAATACATTTATTCTATATTTTTTTTCTTCTTTTTAATATAATATGAATAAACAAATTCGAATTTATATTTTAGTATGGTAGCTAATACTGATACTACATTAAATAATATATCTTTATCGGCAAATAATTATTTTATATCACCATCAATAAAAATGACTTTACCTCCACATTTACGTAAGAAAAAAATTTTGTTTTTTTGATAAATATATATTTTTGTTTTTAAAATTTTAGTTCGTTCAATTGATTTTTGGACAAAAGAAGATGTACAAAAATGGATTGAATATTGTATTGATGAATATGCTTTAGGAGATATTGATGTGAATGATTTTGAAATGAATGGTTAGTTAAATAAAGGAAATTTGAAATGAAATTATCTGTTTTTAAATAGGTAAAGCATTAGCATTATTAAGTGAAGATGGTTTTAAAAAACGTTCATTACGATCTGGAGATATTCTATATCAAGCTCTTCAACAACATAATGCTATAATTAAATCAATAAATTGCCAAAGTAAATATTTTCAATTGGAAATTAAATAATCAAAATTTTTCAAATAGATTTTTCATATCAATTATGGAATAATTTCGGTCTTTTTCCACCGTCATCTATGCGTCATTTTAATATGCCATATCCACCTCTTCCACCACCACCAGCAACTATACCTTATGTACATTCAGCATTTAATTATTTATCTAATCGTTCTGAAACAGACTTTATTGATTCTCAACAATCGATACGAACTCGACAGACATCCAATTCTTCGTCATCATCAGGTTTGTACCTATTATTTTTTTGATAATAAAATTTTCGTTCTTTTTTCTTTCAAGTTATAAAATCTTTAGAAAAAAATGATATTCATCTTCCATTATCATCTGTTAAACAAGAATACATTCATAATGAAGATATTGATACTGAACAACAAGAAACAATGTCAATTCCACATATACTAACATCAAATTCACCAAATATTAATGAATCTCTATTGAGAAAGGTTCCTTCCGGAATATATTCAAGAATAAAACAACAAGTCAATGATGTCGGACATCTAGATGGAAATGATAAAACTAGACAAATACGTTATTATCATGATCGAATTGATTTTCATGGTGATATACTAATGAAACCGAAAGCAGCAAAAAGTAAGATTGTTTATTTTTTCTTCGAATAATGAACGATGAATAAATCATACATTCTTTTTGTCTATTAAGATTGTCGAATTCTATGGGAATTTATATATATTTTACTTGAAGATCCACTTTATGAATCAATAATTCATTGGGAAAATCGTGAAAAAATGATATTTCGAATAAATCAAGCTGATAAATTAGCTGCACTTTGGGGTATATTTAATTAAATTAGTTCTTATTTTTTATTTATTTCTTTAAAAAAGGTCTTCAAAAGAATCGCTTATCAATGACATATGAAAAATTATCACGTGGAATGCGTTATTATTATTCAAATAATATTATATCAAAAGAACAATCGAAACGTTTATTATATCGTTTTATGCGTTCACCGGATGAAATTCGAAAAAATATGAAACGTCATGGTTCAACAGCAACAACAACACCCGCAACAAATATGTTATATCCAATAATAAATAAAAAATCTTCAGCATCATCATCGTCATCATCACCACCTAATACAAATCTTCATAGTCAAGAATTATCTTCATCTCAATTACAAAATCAATTTCTACAATTTTTACCAGCGTATTCATCAATGATATCAAATTTAAATTCCGCAAATAATTTATTATTTCCTACACGTGATAATTCTATATCTAAAAGTGATCGAGCTAGTTCATCATCACCAGAATCATTAGATAGTAATCATGATAGTGAAAAACAATATTGTAGTTCATTACAATCATGTTCGTCAGCAACGAAACGTAAACAAAATATTCCAATATCACTAACGACACGTCTATTGCATAGTTATCCATTTGATCAACCACTTAATTTAGCTGTTTGTAAAGAAGAAGAAAATGTTTACAATTATAAGAACTAATAAATCATTCACATTCGATCAACTGTATTAATCGAACAGTGGAAATTTCAGCTACATTCTTCTTCGTTTGTTTTCGTATAAAAACATATCATTAGACTAAGTAGTAGGTGTAGATCAGTGTATGTATGTGCATTGTTCTTTTGTTCTTTTTTTCCACCATATTAAATGCACTATGTGATAATATAAAACACTGTCTAAAAAAAAGAAAAAGAAAAATCTTTGTAATGTGTATGTTTAATTTGATGAGAGTGATGACAAACAACGAATAAATTGTATATTGTAGTTTTTATTAACATGTGTTTTTTTTTTGTTTTTTTTTTCTTATTTCTGTATACTTTTTTTCTTTATATAATGATGTCTTCCCCGAGTTCTTTTTTTCTTCAAATTTACTTCATAATAAATACAATGAATTCTCAAAAATCATTATCAAATTAGTCCGTTGATATTTTTGTAGGTATTTTTCAGTGTAATATTATTAGTATCCTTCATACTGTCATATTAGTTATTATCGTTTCAACTCATATATTGACGTCACGGTCGAATACTTCACATAGGGTGTGTTTTATCTCTGATATTTATATTTCGTCGTATTTTCGATATACAAAAAAAAGCTTAGATTATTCAAAATAATGGAAGAATCACAAGTGAAATTACCAAGTCGTTATATTGTAGAAGATAAACATTTTGCATTAGACAGTAAATTTGTGATTACAGATGAAACAGGCAATATTTATTATACAGTTGATTCAACTCTATTTACTATGGGTGATAAATTACAAATGTATGATGCTGGTGGTAATGAATTAATAAGAATTCGTCAAGAAAATTTACATTTACATAAAACATATATTATTGAATCAGTTCGTACTGATGCTGATGAAATGCAATTAGCATCAGTAAAACGCACTGGCTTACTTGGACAACATAAACTAGAAATTATTGCTGTTGATGGTGCATATATAATGGAAAAAAGAGGAAATGCGTTTTCGCATGAATTTATGTTGAAAAAAGGTGATGATGTAGTTGCTATTGTAACAAAAGATCCGTCAGCAACGAAAAGTATTTATTGGTTAGATGTATCTGCTGATAGAGATGAATATCGTGCATTTCTTGTAGCTTTGGTAATTGTTCTATCATGTGCACAACGTTTACCGGGTAATCCTCTTTCTACACCTCATGAGGGTAACGCTAAACCTTAAATACAATAATGTTCTATTTTGAATTGAATAAATAATGTTTTTATAGAAAATATGATTCAATTTTTTATTTACATGTCACATGTTTCAAAAGTTTCAATCATAATTTTGATTTTTTCAAATCCTATAAAAAATTATAGAATATCATCATTAAAAATTTATTCGGTTAAATTTCTATTCCAATTGAACAGAAATATTGTAATAATATTTATTTACATTTCTCATAGAGTTTAAACAAAACTTCTCTAATGAATGACGATAAATGTAGTAATGACAATTTGTTCCATTACCTTAGAATTCTTACTACAGATGAGCATGTTTATAAGCGAAAAGCAATAAGACGGAGCAAGTTCGTTTACTAAATAAACTGTTTATATCAAAAATCTTTTTAATTGAATTTTCATCACATTTTTGTTTATCTCACAATCGATGTAATGCAATCAAATACAACAAGACAAGTAATAATTTGTTGTCTGATTATAACTACATAATACTGCATAAGAAATGATCGAAAAGATTTTAAAACTTATTGTTTAACAGGATCATACGAAATAAAAATTAGCTTCTTCTGAAAAATTACATATAGTTATCGTTATTCTTCATTCATTTTATAACTTCTGCTCTCGTGTAGCGATTGACTAAAAGAGCAAGAACGATTTAGTCTTGTTACTCTAACAAAAGGGCAATGAATTCCTTGATATTAAAAACTAGGATTAAAAGATTAAACAAAATAAAGGATGTTGATTACTTCATATAGTTTATCACACCGAAATAACTCTGTTTTATCATAGACTCAGTATCTATAAATAAAGAAATTCGTCGAAAGACGGATATGTAAAAAATATAGCTGATAAAATTAATGATACGCGAATGCATAATTTCAAAAAATACTACTTTTCTATATATATTGGAAAAAAAATTAACAAGGCAACTTATAAACATTGAAAAATCTAATATGTGCTTCTTATTATCTACAAATATACTAAACTTAGATGTAATTATTTACAAGAACTATGAGCTGTAGCTTTTTTTATTTGAAATAAAAAAAAAGATAATAAGATTTTCTTCTAGCACAACGAAAAAGTATAGAATAACATGTATAGCGTATTCGAATTTGATTGATATGAACAGCGGATATTCATGGAATGATTGTCTTTCTTGATGATTAATGTGTGATAATATGGTTCATTGCTTAATGAAATTTGTTCGATAAAGTTCAAAGAACAATGAATCTTCTCTTAACAAACAACACTTTTTTTTTTCTTATGATAAGATGTGCCCTTCAATAAAAAAGGTTAGTTTATTCAAAGGATTTTATTTATAACAACATCTAAATAGTCTATAGAACTAGTGTAAACAACTGTTTTCTTATCTCTCTTAATTCTATTATGATTAAGAAAACTATACATTTCCGTAGTTTATGAGATAAGTAGATGTCATTATTTATGAATTCATTGGTTATTCAATGAAAATCAATTTAAGATGATTCATATTACCTTTTTTTTTTAAAGAGAGAAAAAGAATTAAAGATTTTTTATTATCATGTTTTATAATGGTGCTCAACTCATTTCTATTTCAGATGGATCGGTTGAGTGTTGTACTCATCTGTCAATTGCATCTCTTTATTACAATCACTGCTTATCAATCATCAGAATTTTTTCCTTTCTTTTCTCAAAATGATACAAAAAATTTTGAAAATAATGAACAATTCCAATATAATACTCCTATTAATCATTCGATTTATCGTCGACAAGCTTCATTAAATATTCTTACATCTCAACAAGCACGCATACCGATTACACCTTCATACATAATTCTTGGTCCACGTGTAGTTCGACCAGCACAGATAGTTTCTATAAGTGTTACTATATTACGTAAAACATGGAATCCAATTATGGTTAAAGCATTAATATCCAATGATGATATGGCTATTGCTGCAGCTGAAGATCTATTTACAGTAAATGTACCACGTACATTACAAATGCGAATACCAAAAAGTATTCGTCATGGTACATATCATTTAACTATTCAAGGAACATTATTAACAGGTGAACAAAAATTTTCTAATATTTCACAATTAATATTTGAACAAAAAGCTGTATCAATTCTTATTCAACTTGATCGACCAGTTTATCGTCATGAAACTGTTATACAATTTCGTTGTATACCTATTTATCCAGATTTAAGTGGTTATTTTCATACACTTGATGCATATATTCTTGGTCCATCGGGACATATTTTACGTAAATGGGAAAATCAACAAACAACAGCAGGCATAGTTTCACTTGAAGTAGATGAATTTTTAAAAAAAAATTATCTTGTCTATTATCTTTTCGTTTAGTATCCCATCAATGATGGACCACCAGAAGGATTTTGGACTGTTAAATGTCGTGTTATGGGTTATGAAGCAACCAAACAATTTGATATACATGAATTTTATAATCGAAAATTTGAAGTTAATGTTACTGTTCCATATTATTTACCAACTGATACTCCGGGCATTGGCGGAATTCTAACAGCAAATTATACAACTGGAATGGGTGTACTTGGTTATGCACGAATCGTTGTTCGTGCACGTAATATGTCTACAGCATTTGATCCATATAATTATCCATTAGCAGATGTTGAATTTGATAAAACAACACCTTCATATACAACAACAATTCAGGATTTTAATGGTGTTGCTGGATTTTTTATACCAATTCAAAATATTCGTACACTTCTACCAGATTTAGATGGTAATGAACTGTTGATAACTGCTGTTGTACATGATCCATGGTGGAATGAAACAAACAATGGTTAGTATGACATTATTATTATTATTAAATACCTAGTGAATAAAGTTTTAAGATCTGTAGAAAGGATAATAAAACCTTTTTTTGTCAAAGTATCATAAAACACTTGAAAGAATTCGTTTAATATTAATCATTTTTTCATAGATTGAAAAATTAGAATGTGTAAATTATATTTGAATTATGTCTTGTAATTCAAATTGTTTGTTTCAGGTACAACTATTGTTTCCTTCTATACACCTGGTACACGTCTTCGTTTTCTTGGTGGACCATCGATGGTATTTAAACCTCGCATGATTTTTACTACCTATGTAGCTGCTACTAATGTTGATGGTTCAAAATATCCTCCTGGTCCTGGTCGATATATTCGTATTTATACTGATACAGATCTTGGTCAATCACAAGCACCTATAGATTATATGATTGATTCATCAGGTATAATTCAACATAAATTTTTAGCTCCAGCTGATCTTCAAGTAACATTTATACGTTTACGTGCTGAATTATATAATAATAATATAAAAGTCGAAGGTAGTTATGATGAACAACGTGCTATACGTTATTTATCACCATCAAATAGTTATTTACAAGTAACATCAAGTACAGAAAAACCACGTGTTGGTGATTTTATGTTATTTCGTGTTAATATAACACAATATGTTGATTCTGTTTATTATCATATAACATCAGCAGGAAAATTAATATTTACAAATATTCTTCCAATGGATGGTGCACGACAGAAAACATTCGATGTTGGTATTAGTCGTGAAATGGCTCCATCAGCTCATATATTAGTTTATTATGTACGTTATGATGGTGAAATTGTTGCTGATAGTATGAATTTTCATATAGATACATCATCGGTTACAAATCATGTTAATATAACAGTAAATCGACGAAAAGATTTTACAGGAAATACAATTGAAGTTATAGCATATGCTTCACCACAATCCTATGTTGCATTTGCTGGTCTTGGCCTTGTACAAACACGTTTATTTCCACCAGGAAATCATTTTACTTTAGTTATAGTAAGTTTTCATTACTCTTTAATATTTAATTTCGTTCGCTTTTTTTAGATTTATGATGAATTATATTCATTTGATCGTTATTCAACAACAAGTTTTCAACATACATGGTATTCTGATATAAATATTGCATCACATCGAGTTTTTTTCTCATCACAATCTTATGGTTATGATGCTGGTTCAACATTTAATTCATCGGGTATGCAAATATTTACCGATGTAAATATTCAAGCTATACAACAAACAGCATGTAATCAATTTGGTTTATTACAATGTACCGATGGTTCATGTTATCCATTGTCATTAAGATGTAATAATGTTCTGGATTGTCGAGATGGTTCAGATGAAGTTGACTGTATATATAAAATTTTTCAAAGACTATCTTTATCTTTTCGTGAATATTTTTAGGTAATGTAACAATAAATGCAAATCGATACAATTTTACACCATTATATCTACGTCTATGGCCATTTTGGGAACGTGAATTACAACTTGATTTTATGTGGCATCAACAATTTGCTTATCCTGATGGTCGTGTACAATTTCGTACAACTGTACCGAATGTTATTGCAACATGGGTTATAACAGCACTTGCTGTTAGTCGTTTAACAGGTTTTGGTATTGTTGATGTACCATTTATATATGAAGGTACAAGACAATTTTTTATTAAAGTTGAAGTTCCACCGATTGTTCGACTTGGTGAACAAGTTGGTGCACGTGTTGATGTATTTAATTTTCAACCACATCGTATTGAAGCATTAATTATTTTACATGCATCGGATGATTATCGTTCTGTTAATATTGGTCAACGTGGTATAGTATCATCATATTCACCAAAATTAACTGAAGGACAACATCATGTACTTGTTATTTTATATCCAAATGAAGTACGAAGACTTTATATTCCATTTGTACCTATTGTTGCTGGTGAAATTGAAGTTATGATTGAAGGTATAAATTTTATCTGATAAGAAAAAATGTCTTTACATTTTCAGTCAAAATGAGTACATCTATAATGAAATATACATTTCTTTGATAAAGAGCATAATCTTGTTTTCTTTATTCGTATAGGTATTACTGGAGTATCTCGTGATTTTTATCGTGAAGTAATAAAAGTTAATTATGAAGGTATACGTAATTATTATCATACACCAACTGTATTATTACTTAATAATTTACCAAGACAAGTCAATGAATATGATATTACTGTACCTGAACATTTTATTCTTCCATTAGCAAATACTTGGGATTACATTTCTGGTTCAGCAACATGCGAAATATTTATATCCGGTGATGTAGCTGGTCCTTATTTCCTATTAGGTTATGATGAATGGTTAAATACTGATAATTTAATTCAACGTACAACTGCTCCAGGTGATTCTGGTATTTTTGATTTTGCTATGATGATTTATAATCTTCGCTATATGTTACAAGGTAAATAAGTTTTGAATTTATTTAAATATGAAAAAAGTACAAGAAAAGCTTCTTTCTATTTCATTATATTCTTACTTATATAAATATATTTTAGGTCATGGTGGTCGTGCATTTGATGAACAAAAATTATTGCAAGTATTAATTTATGCCAATATGGAATATCTTCGTTTTATGGCAATGTATGTTAATAGTTATCCCGATGAACCATGGCGTGAAGGTTCATTTAGTCAATTTGGTTTTAATAATGAAACATCAGTATGGATGACAGCTTGGACATTAATGACATTACGTGATGCTGTTTATCCGGAATGGGAAGAGAAAGGTTTATATATAGATCCAAATCTTCGTTCAGATATTGTTAAATTTCTTATAACAAATCAGAAAACAAATGGTACTTGGGCGGAAACAACAACTGTTGAAGATCGAAATAAATTTGGTCTTCGTTTAACAAATGTTAGTGGTACATATCAACAATTGAATTTATCTTTAACAGCACAAGCTCTTATTGCTTTACAATTAAATGTTGATATACGTGGAATCCCGGCAAAATATATAACAGGTGCTATTCAACGAGCAAAACAATGGTTAGAACAACATTTTCGTTTAATTAATGATGCATTTGATATGGCAATTGTTACATATGCATTACATTTAACCAATAGTGCAGAACAAGATGCTGCATTTGCTAGATTAACTGTATTTAAACGAATGAGTATGTAAAAATAAATATGAATTTTGAAAATATTATGTTGTATTTTAATTTAGATGAAAATGGAATTTACTATTCAAATTTAAATCTACCAGCAATGACAAAAACATGGCCGAATGTTAATCCACGATATGGTCCAAAACCAGTATCAACAAATTTTGAAGCACATGCTGTATCTGCAACAGCTTTTGTAGTTATGACATATACTCATAAAGCTAGAGTGAAAGAAGCTGAACAAGCTGGTAAGTTTTAACAAAAAACAAGAAGACATATTATAGAATACTGATGTATTAAAACAATATGTGATATATCGAACACACAATACACTTTCACTGACTAGAAAATATTGTAATGAAGGATGTCTATCAAACAAAGAGTTCATAACAATGACGTGTTCAAGAATAGTTCAAAGAATTCTATTATTATAGTTGCAAGACTTGTTGTGTATAATAATGAATGACATTGAGAAGTACTTTAAAAACTTATGTCTTTGAAAATCGAATCTACATATGAGAAAAAATCTTAATCCGTTTTAACTTCTATTGATTACGAGCTTGAACTGTTTGTATCGTAGTTATAACTTATCAAGTGAATTAATATTTGAGAAAATACAGTATCCCATTTCTTGAATTCCTAGTTTTATCTTAACCATAATCTTACTCATTAATTATAATAAATAAATAACAGAATTCATAAAGGAGAGAAACTTTATGTTTATTATAACAAAACCTATCCTTGAATTTTTCTATATTCTCATACTTTCGATTAGTATTATGGCTTCAATCAATGCGTAATTTTATTGGTGGTTGGTCTGCAACATATGATTCTTGTATGGCACAACGTGCTATAGTTGGTTATGCTGTATTACGTGGTTTCGAAATTACAGCTTATAATATACGTATTAATTTAACATCGTCATCATCAAATGAAGAAAGTCATGATCCAGTTGTAATTACAGATGGAAATCTAATTGATACACAAGTTCGTGATGTAGAACGTGCTTGGGGTGTAGTTTATATCGATGGATTTGGTAATGGTTATGCACTTATTCAAGTATAGAGCTTTAAATAAAATTAAAATATAAAATAAATATTTTCTTTATAGATGCATGTTGGTGTTAATGTTGAATTTAATGATAAAGTACGTCGTCCAGCTTATGTTCCATTTTATGTTGATGTTCAACCGATGTTATCTGGTCGGAATTTTTCAACAATTGATTATCATATTTGTCTTTCTTGGCGTACAGAAAATGTAGATGTATTAAAAGCAACACATAGTGGATCAATGTTTTTTGAAATTCAAATTCCAACTGGTTATCGTGTTGAAGAAAAAGATTTAAAAACAATGATCTGGGGATTTCATACACGAAATTTACGTGAAGCTGAAAATTGGCCTGGTCAAGTTAATTTTGGTTTCGAATATATAGATTTTAATCCAATATGTTTTCAATTTCAAGCTAAACGTTGGATACCAATAGCAAATATTTCTCGTTATTATGAAGTAAGAGCTTATGAATGGTTTGAACCAGCAAATATAAATCGAAGTGTTTATACATTAAGAAATTTATTTGCTTTAGATATATGTGAAGTAAGATTAATTGATAGATATATATTTTTATTCAAAAGAATTTATTTTTAAGGTTTGTGGATCATATCAATGTCCATATTGTCCATATTATGGTCAAGCAACAGTATTTATACAATCAATAACCATGATTATTTTAGCTTTATTTATTGTTTTCTACAATCATGTAAATTTAATAATATTTCATTGAGATAAAACGAATGAATTTAGAAGTATATTGTAAAACGTTTAGTATAAATTGTTTGTATATCAATAATTCTAAGAAAACTCTTGTTTTTTTTTGTTAGACTTTGTACAGATTTTTATTTTGCTAATACTAATAATTGATTTTAACGAATAATTGAATTTTTATTGCAAAGAATAAAATATACGCATTCCTTCTTTCGGTGGAATGAATTTTTATCTCCTGAAATATATTTCGAGGAAGATAAGATGTTAAACGATTAAAATAACCGTTATATTTATTCACATCAATCAGAATTTCAAATACAAAAAGAATTCTTTAAATAATTAACCATATATATAAAATATTGATTCTTTCAAGAAACTACAGAACTAACAAAATATAAACTAGCAGTTATAATCATTTTTTGTCCTTAACATTGTCGAAGGCATGAATAGATTGTTGGAGGAAAAAAAACGAGATTCAGAAACATTTTCTATTATTATTTGTTTTGACAATATTTCTTTCATTGCTTATATTCAGATAACTCAATTGTAGTTTACATAGCCCTATTAAATATGATTATCTTAATTATAATCCGATGGTAATTTGAAGTTAAATCTCCATGAAAAATAATTATATATATATATATATATATGACTTAGAATGATGAAAATTGTGTATATCAACATAATAGATCTCATTGATTACACTTAAGCAATTCATATCAATATAAGAGGATCAATCAAAATATAGCTTTTTTCTTTTATTTATTTTTAGAATTATTCTAAATGCATGTTGACTTCTTCTATATCAGTTTGATCTTCGCTTTTTACATCCGGAATGATCGTATGTAACATCCGAAAACATTTCCGTTGTTAACGAACTATTCAACTAACTTTTTTTAATAGCAATACTTTCTGTTTATAGGAAAAAAAAAATTTATCCACTATTGAAAGTATCCTATTATATTAATCTTTCTTCAATTGATAAATTCTAATGATTATTTTTTTCAAGTGTAATAATAAATAGAAATCTATATATAAACGTATCTCAATCAAGTGCACCAAATATGGATTTAGTATTGTTTTAAAAGAAAATAGCAACAAAAATCTCAAGATCAAATTGTCGACAGACAAACAGCATTTTTATTCCACAATAAAAAGAAACGCTCTTTTCAATTGTAAAAAAAATAAAACAATCTGTTATGTCTACAAATTTTATTTTAAATAAAGAAAAAAAGAAGAAAAAAAACGAGGTGGATATTACATTGAGTTTTTAGTAACATTCACTTGAAGCAATTGTTTGCGTGCACACACACATATTCATACAAAATCCAATGTCTACATATAATAGCAGGGTAAAAACTTTTTAAATATATATTGAGAAAACATTTTTTCTTCTTCTATAAATTCATATAATGAACAATGGATAATTGAATAGTCAAAATATGATAATGTCTAATATGCAAAAAAGTTGACTATCAATAAAATATTTACATATATATATATGTAAAAACTACAGTGAATTCCCTTGTCATTGGCTCTTTCTTGTTTTCTCACACATTGACAATAAGAAAAAATCTTTTTCCACTGATAAATCTCTATAGATTATTCATGAAGAAAAAAAGTCTATCCCATGTAACATTAATGCATTGTCCTTCAACCAATTTATATTTCTATGATGTTCGTATATATAAACTATAAATGAATGCTTATGAATAATAACAAGTGTAAATCTATAATCAACTATTTGTATTGATTCAATTCAACCTACACAAATACAGACTCTCTTTTCTACTTTTTACAGTCATCAACTGTGTCACGACCATACATCGGTTCAGGTCGTAATCGACAATATATTTATAACAAATTATCGTCACCATCATTATTATCGAATGATTATTTTTTTTCATCAAAATCATTTTTACCTAATCAATCGAAGTATAGAAATTATTTATCAAATGATTTGCCTGTCGATACATTACAAGAACGAGTTGATAAAGAATTTATTTCTTCTCCGACTTTATTAGACGAACGACAATTGTATCAAGGGCAGAAAACAAAAGATTTTCTATCTTCATCATCTTCATCATCACTATTTCTTCTCCCGACTACTCAAAACAAGACATCATCATTTCATACTTGTTACGATCTCTCGTCTTCTCCGTTTACTAAAGAACAACAACAAAAAATTCCACAAAACGAATCACAATATTCATATTATCAATCATCGCCTAGTGGATATAAAAATAATCAATCTTTTTTATCCGATCAACTTGAATATTCACAAAAACGAAAATCATTTCCAATTGAAAATTATCATATTGATCGAAATAATAATTCAATAGAAGAAAAAAATTCATTTTTATCACCAAGATTATTTAATGAAACTATTGTAGTTAATAAAGATAACGATAATCAAATTTATTCAAATTATCATCCGAAAACAAGTGATACAATTTTTTCTTTATTATCATCATCAACATCGAACGAAAACAAATCTTCATCAAAACTATCCAATAATATTTTTGATCGATCATCATCTTTAATATTTCCTACTGATCATCGTTATAAATCTGATAGTTGGAAATATCCGAAGATGTCAATAAATTTAGATAACAATTCTGGATCAACAAAATATTCATATGAACAACGTATAAGTGATCAAGGTAATAAATATACCATTCAACTTACAACAGATAATTTTGAAGAAAATGAATTTAAATTAACACCATATTATTCTCGACATGAATTAGTTGTTGATGCTAAACATGTTGAAGAAGATAGTTATGGTGGTTTTATTCGTCGTGAATTACATAAAATATTTCCGATACCAAAACATATTGATTTAAGTAAACATACATATACATTTAATAAAACAAAACAAGAATTAATTATTGAATTATCATATTTACATTCAACAACAACAAATGAAAATAAAATGGATTCTTCATTTATATCATCTATTGTAGAATCAAATCCATTATCAACAATGTTATATGGTGATCGTCATTCAACAAATCATTATAATAATAATACAGATACTAATAATATAAATCGAATTCCTCCATCAATGAATGATTCAACAAAAAAAACAACAACATCAGTAACTGTTACAACAAAAAATGATCCATCAATAGGAAAAACTAAACCATTTGATTTTGATTTATTTCATCGATCAGCTTTTCAACCACAAATTCTAGCTGGAACATCCAATGATAATACACATGAAAAAAAATTACTTATGTCATTAGATTTAACTGATTATCAACCTGAAGATATTCAAGTATCAATTAAAGATCAAGAATTAATTGTAAAAGCTGAAAGAAAAACTCAAACTGATACACGTAAATCTCGTACATCATTTTTTCAATCAACAAGTTTACCACCACAAACCGATATTGAACATTTAAAATCAAATTATATTGACGGAAAATTAGTTATTGAAGCACCATATCTTGAACGAAATATTAAAACAGCGAATAATACTACAGAATCCCATAAGTAAGACATACATATATATAAATCATTTAATGACAACTAGTCTTTGTCGTTGCTTCTAATTAATGTATCTATCTTTAATCTTTCTTATATATCTAATTTTTAATCATGTATATATGCTTTTACCAATTAATTTGTGTGGATATGTATAACTAAGAATATAACTAGATATTTTTAAATATCATCTTATATGATCTATAGTTAATATGAAAAATTCAATTTCTATAGATCTATAAATATTTCAATAATCATTTGCTTTTGGATTGTATTTGTAATTTAGTGTTTGTTTTTTTTGTCTTGTTGATAATTTTAAGTATATATGTGTGTGTGTATATATAATATTTTAGTGATACAGTTATTAAATCAGAACAAAAATCTGTTGAAGAAGATCCATATCAACAACGAACAGAAACTGTTATAGAATTTATTCGTCGTCGTCGATTATAATTTTAATATTAAATTTTCATGTGCGTACAATTATTTTAACCGTTTTATGTTTATATATGTGTGTGTAGAACAATTAATCAAAAAAAAATGAAAGATACATAATGTATTTACACATATATAAACAAATTCCGTTGACTAATGTCATTGGTGTAATCTTCTTTTTTTTCCTAATAAAAAATAATATGAAAATAAATAAATGCATATCAACAAAACTATGTTTATAAACATAGATTGATTTTGTTTAGATAAGCATTTTTTTTTCTATTGTAAAAACTAATCTATTTTCAAAATGAAACGTTTTTTTTCTCTATCCTATTTTATTAATCTAAGTTTTTTCTTTGAGATTATTTTTAAAAAAAGATATATTATTTTAATAAACTATTATGATTATATGAAATAAATAAAAACATTCATTTGAAACATCTATAAGTATTTAAAACAATGATCAAGGACACACAATCTTCTTATATTTCGTCTATATAAAACAAACTAAATTACTTTTATTGATACATCATTAAATCACTTTCTAATAATAGGTTTTCTTTTAAATTAGTTCAATAACAATTCGGATTTTTCTTTTTTCTTATATAAATATTCTCTATGATTTATTATTCAAAAAAGCTGACTAACACGGCACATATATATTTATATAAGATAATAGTGAAGTACGTGTATTATTAATAATGAACGTGTCATTTTTAAAGTCTTTTAATATTAGATCGTAATGAGGATTACTCTTTCTTTTAGAATGTATTAGTATGTTTTTAACTATATTCATTCTTTTAAATACTAGAAGACATTCTTCCTGTTTTGCTTTTTGTATATAAGATCAAAAAATTATTTGCTATAAGATCACATACAATAATCAATCAATCTTCATGAAGCGTTATATAAAAAAGAGCATATAAATCTTTATTCTTCTCGGATGTTTTGTTAAGTATTCACAAATTGTTAATGACCGATAGAATTACGAATTTATTTTTTCTTCATCGGATTGATTCAATTATTATATACAACTATCCACTTATCAAGCTTTTTATTGCATCATACATTTAACTAATTATATGCTCTTTTTATCATCTTTCATATAGTTCAGTTTGATTAATCTATACATTAGCATATACTGCTAGTCCTATTTAGTAAAAAGAAGAACAAGAAGAAGAAGAAGAAGAAGAAGAAGACGAAGAAAGAAAACGAGAATATTCTGGAGTAGTGTTAATGATGGTCTGTACTCAGTATGCTATTATATTTAATTCCATGTCATTATTCTTTTCAAAGAAAGTAAGTAGAAATCTTCTTTTGAATAAAAAATAAAACGTATAGTTTATTAATATAATCATTTCCGGTTAGATAAATTTTGCGAAAAAAAAATATTATTTAACTTTATCATTATTCATCGACTGTTCTTTTTTTTGTGCCATTGAACAATCGAATCATAACAATTAAATTTTTGTGATGTCATATGAATAAATAATGACCAGATGGCAAGTCGTCGAGTTCATCTGACAACTTATAATAGAGAAAGAAACGAAAAACATATTTTAAGTGTATCCAACGTTATGTTCTTGATTAATTAGAAGCAGAAAAGAAAACATGCCTTGAATTTTTAATATGATAAGTACTTTGAATAAAACCAAGGTAAAAGGAACATCCGATTGAGCTATAGTTCATGTTGTTTGAATACTTTCTTCTATTGATGATTTATCTTCCAAAAGACAAAAAAATGATTTTAAGTGTCAAATAAATTAAAAATAATTGATTTTGATATAACGAAACAATTTTTAATGGAACTGTCAATTGTATTATTTAATATGAATGTCTCATGAGATACTTGAGGGTTTTAAATTCTTACGTTATTAATCTGTTTATATTGTAACATGTTTTCTACTATAGTAATTATTATTTTTGATTTTTATTTCATTTCTATTTTACCCTTCGACCATAAAACAAAAAGAAAAAGAGAAATGATCTATTTTTAGCTATTTACTTAATCTTTATGACGAAAAGTATTAAAAAAAACGGATGTAGATTTGTATAAAGCTTAATGAAAGGAAAAAAACTAGCAAAAAACGTTCCTTTTTCTCTTCCTACTTATTTGTACTTGTCGATATAGCGAGAAGGTTTTTATACAAAAAAAAAGAAGAAATTCATTGACAGAATGTATGATAATATATAAAAATAAAAAAAAGAATTTTTATTGTGTTACTCTCATATAGAACAATAAAATCTACTGATGTTTTGTCATAATAATAGATATGAACGAAGTGACAATTGTTACACTATGTCAAATACTGTCAAATTTAACTCATCAATGTAGTCTAGTTGAAAACTCAAATATACATGTATGTCGATGTGTTGGTAATATTATTAATCAAAGTAGAATTTTCTTTATTTTTATAAACTAATTTTTATGCATATAAATATATGTTTAGTGTCACCAGTAGTAGTTGGTAGTACAGCTCCTGATATAATGTTAAGTGAAATAATTTTAATTCTGTTTGTTTTGGCTATATGGTTATCCGCAATTGGCTTTTGTCTTAATCAATATAAATCTCTTCGTCGTCTTGAAACTCAAGCACATTATTGTATTGATCGTAAAGATCCATTAAATATAGGTGATATTAAAATTGTTGCACGTGAACAAGATTCAATTATATATAAGAAAAAACGTTATTCAACATTACTTGATCCAAATCTAACTCATCCAAATTTACAAGCTATGCATTATGTTCAACAATATTTACCAAAACGTCCAATCACAACAACTGCACCAACACTTTCAGCGCTTGTTATAGATGAAAATGACCTTACATGTAAGATTCCTTTATCAGCAACAACTGGATTTCATTCATCAATTCATACGCCATTAAATACACATGATGAAGAAACTGAATATGAAACATTAATACCGAATTCAAAAACTAACACAGAATCTAGTATATATAATAGAAATATATCAAATTTTGCTCATAAAGGTAAAATCTAATTTTTCTAATAACTATAATTAGAATACAGTTTAATGAAATATATTTTTTCTTTCGTTTAAATAATATATAGAAAATGCTTTTTAAAGAACTATAAGCTTTTAATTTAAATACATCATTCAATAATTAATAGGATTTTATAAAGAATTTCTTTTTGATATTCTATTCATTTTTATCCTTTCTAATTATTTGAATAATTATATTTTTTCTTTTTGTATAGAACATGCTCGTCATTCGACAGCTCTTACGATTCCATGTATATCTATCGCAAATAGTTTACATTCATCATGGAATACTTCACAAATGTATGATGCAAGTTGTTCAGCTCAACTTTTATCCGTTCCAATAAATAGTCTACGAGCTAATCGTCATTCTGATGGTAATATATCATTACCAGTACCACATATGAATCAAAATAATCCTCAACATTTTAATGAACAATTACTTGATCCTCGTTTAATACCCGATACAGTTCGTCGAAGTTTATTAGCATTACATCGTGAAAGTCAAGAAAATATAAATTTATTTAAAAGAAAAGATAAAACTCAATCAGAAAATGATGTACATGGAGCATTAACACCATGGAAAATGAAAATGATATCAAAATTAAAACATACACATCCACAATTAGAACAAACATCTCGACCACATGCAAATACACTTTCAATTCTACCATATAGACTTCATTATAATAATTATGATCGATATCCGTTAGAGAATATTCCAGCAGTTAATAATGAATATCAAAATACAAGATCAATTCAACAACATTACTCAATATCAACAACACCATCAATTCGACGAAGTTTAAAAAATTACCCAAAATTTTCAACACAAAGTACAAGTGAAAGTGAAGGTACACAAGGAGAATTAGCAACATTTACAAGTTTTTATATACCTACAAATGATGATAAATTAACTGAAACAATTATTGAACTAACTGAAAAAACTCCATGATATAACTACCTTTTGTTTTATTTATATACACCGGTGAACTTCGTTTTTTTTATAAATATATAGTTAATAAATTTAATCAACTAAAAATTTATTATGAATGTACTTTTATCGAGATTTTAAATTCTAACTCTAATAAAACAACTCATTGAAACGAATTAATATCTACGATTAGAATGGCTTTCGATCGATATAGATCTTAGGATTTTACAAGATCAAGTAACATAAGTATCGCTTTATTACAGAGACTAAAATTTTGGTAGGCTATATTCAATATTAGTCACTGTTATATTAAAAAATATATAAAAATTAAAAAATAGTTTCTTCGGTTCCATTCTCAGGTTCAACATGTTTACCGACAATAAGTGAATGTTGATATGCATTGAGTTTCAATGGAATTTTATCTATATGTGGTGCTCGACCTATAATATGTAATTATATTGATACATATTATTAGTTAATAATACATACTAGCTGTAGCTAATTCCAATGGCCAATGTGTACATGTAACACGATCTCGCACAAAATCTTCTCTTAATTCACGAAATTCTTCTAAACTTTCATATCGAACTCCATCAGGTTCAAACAGGGATAATGGACTCATACAAATGTATGCCACAATACGTAATAATTGTGTTTTTGAAAATGTTTCATAATCCGGTTTATCAATAAGAGCCGGTGTATTACAATGAATACATCGTGAATCCCAAACAATAAGATCTCCTGCTTTACATTGAACTAAACGAGGATGTATTGTTTCGGTTACTTCAGATGGCATTGCTACAAAATCACCCCATAGACGTTCTTCATCAACAAGAAATTGTAAATTAATAAAGTTTTTATGTGAACCAGGCACAATAACAAGGCCACCCGTTGATTCATTATTATCAGTTAAAGAAACAAAACCTTGTACTGAACAACGATCAGGTTTTTTAAATGGATTCTAAGAAAAATATTGAACAAAACACGAAGTCATTTATCAATACAAAACAACAAATTATATATTTACTTGATCACAATGATACCAACCACTATCAGTTTTCCATTTTTTATTGAAATGCCAATTACGAAAACAACCCGCTCCATCAAAAGATGTAAATAATTCATTGGAATTCCATATATGAGAAAAAACTTTTTTTATATTTGGAACACCACGTAAATACCACATAAATTCTGATTGACCAATACCATGATCATTTAATAAACCAATATTAGTTGATCCAGGCCTATTTGTTGTTGTTCTTTTAATATTTCTAGATTTATAATTTTAAAATTAACTTACCAATTTATATCCCATGCTTCAGGATTATTACGTCGAACATAACACGGTCTTTTTAGATTTTCTAAATGTTTCCATAATAGATCGACACTATTATTTACTTCATCATCCGTAAGAATATTACTGAATACAGCATAACCATATTCAGTTAAATAATCAACACCTTGCTGAAGTTCTTCGGCATCTTGAACTGAAAATCGTGGAGGAATCACTTCATAATTCACATCGACTTCTGATATTTTTTTGGCTTTTGATGCATACATTTCACTAAATGATATTGATGAAGTAACATTTGATGTGTTGTATATAAATGTTTGACTATTGTTAGCAACCGGTACTTTTGAAATAGATAAGAAAATGATGAAATAACAAAAAACGACATAAACATGACGACATATGTAATTAAGTAATAAAAAAACGGTTTAGATTATTTCTTATATCTTAATTTATTAAAAAATTAATTTATATTGATAATATAATATATATTCAATATTTAAACATATGTCTATAATAAACTCTAATCAGTTAGCGACATCTTATTTTATTGTATTAACAGAAAGGCAAACTTACATAACCAATGGAAAATCTACTCTATTAGTTTTTCTCTTCTCTCAATAATTTTTGTTATTGTCTTCGTAACTTAAAACCATCTGGTCTGGTTCATTCTAAATGGCTGCTATTGCTAATCGTGTTACAGCGCTTGTTCCTAAACTTGCTCTCCGTAAGTTGTTTTTCCTCTATAAATATGATCTAATTTTCGAAATTATTTAATTTAATTAATAGCTGTAGCACGTTATGGACAATCGAAATTGTCTCGTTTCTGGTACTTTGCTCGTGTTGAATTACGACCACCGATGCCAAGTGAATTCGGACAAGTTCAACAAGGATTACAACAAATCGTTAAATCAGCTTCAACAGGTGCATGGCGCAAATTAACTGTTAAAGTAATTCTATTCTTTTGATCTATTTTATAATCTTTTCTTTTTTGTTATTACAAATATAGCAATTTGGATTAAATACATTAGTTGGCCTTGAAGTTATGTTCTGGTTTTATATTGGTGAATGTATTGGTCGTGGTAGTATCATTGGTTATCGACCTGGCCGTAGTGAAGGCATCCCAGCTCCTTATAAATACTTTATGTGATCCGTATTTTTTTCTTTCTCTATAGAACAGTGTCCATCCTTTATATTTGTTTATCTCTTGTCATCCGTTTCATTTTCTTTTTCTAAAATAAAAAACCAAAACATAGGTGTATGAATTAAATAACTTATGTATTTTTTAGATAAGCAATGAGTGCTGACGATATGAATGAAACGTTCATGATTCGATCATCGACACCTGAAGCGGTAAGTGATGATAATGACATAACAATCGAGAAAGTTCAAACAAAATTAACACAAGTTCAATTAAAAACAACATTAAGTGATGAACCCAGTCAACACAATCAAACACAACGACATCAAACACCACCTATGGAACTTATTAGTTTACCAAAAACTCAGGATAATATTGTGGTAAATTATTCTATTTTTTTTCTCTATTTTGATTCTAAAATTTGAGGTATTCTTTAGTTTCCAAATGTTATTGATCTTAATGTTGGAGGTTGTCGTTATACAACAAGTTTATCAACATTAAGAAAATATGAAGATTCATTATTGGCAGTTATGTTTAGTGGAAGATATGATCTTATAAAAGATGAACATGGAAATATTTTTATTGATCGTGATGGAACTCATTTTGGGTAAGATACATAAAATCATATATTGTTGTTGTTGTTTTTTATTAAAAAGTCAAGAACATATGTAAAGTTTATTAGATTAAGTTTTGAGCTTATGATGATTTGCTAATTCACTAATCTCTGAAGATAGAATCCCGATTTTTATAGAAAGAATAAATTAATGAACAACAAAAGAAGATACCGACGGCTCTGTTTAGTGTAAAAATGCATCGGTAATCCTCAGAAATGAGTAATTATATAAAAAAATATATTATAATAACGATTTTGGTATTATTCTAAAAATGTTATTTTTTCACTAATGAAGTATGCATGTTCTCATTAATAAAACAATATACCATAACTAATGAATAAAAAGTAGAAAATGAGAATAATGTATCCTATTTATATATATTTTAAAAATAGCGGAAGTGTTTATTTCATGATGATCACTATAACACTGAAAAGCAAATCCTAATTTTAAAAAAACTTTTTTTTCGTTAATATTTAGTCATATTTTAAATTATATCCGTTGTGATCAAATGCCACCAGAATCGATTGCATTGAATGTTTTACGTGAAGCTGAACTTTTTTGTATTAATTCATTAATTGGTAAATTAGAAAGTTCAAGTCCACGTGTTATATCTTTACGTCGACGAGAATCATTTCGTCGTCTTATACCTGATTATGAACACATGAAAAAGGATATTATAAATCGATCAGCTGAAAAACGTTCTTCATTCCATGAATCACGTGTTGTTATAACACAACTTGACCATTCGAAATTAAAAGGCACAATACCATGTTATAATTGTAGCCGTGAATTTGTTACAGTTAATCATGGTATATTTGAAATTTGAAATTTATTATGTATTAATAATTTTTATATATTTAGCTTGTGCTTTCGATGGGCTTACAGCTGATTTAGAAATTCAACAACAACTTAAACCTATTCAAACAGATATACATATTGATATGGATAAACTTGTTGCGTAAGAAGAATTTTTATAAAATTGAAATAAAGAATCAAATATTTTCTTTAGATTTGTTGTTGATGAACTTGTTCATGATGGTTTTAAAGCTTCAGTTGAACGTATAACATGTCGTTTTAGTGTTCGTTGTCAAAGTTGTACTCTTAGTGGTTTATATACAGCAGGTGGAATTTTAGCACCAAGAGAATGTCAGAATGTTGCTCATGTCATCAAATTTATCTGGTCATAAACTTCTTTTAATCTCATCTATTTTTTTCGATTTTCTTGTCTTTTATCAAATAATGAATTGTCTTTTACATGCTTTATTCTAGTCAACATCATATGCCTTTATTTTTTTATTATCTGCCGATCTATATTTTGTTTTTTCGAGAATGCATTGTAATTATTTTTGCTTATTAAAAAAGAATATGACATATTTGTATGCTTAAAGTAATTGCTAAATAATAATTATTGGCTTTTCAGTTATAAATAGATAAATTAATTTACTGAGATACTGTTTTTTAAGACTTAATTAAAACGAATTTTTATACTCATGAGTGACTGATTTTGAACATTTACCGTCGTCTTCTGAATTTAAATAAGTTGTAAAACGACTAAGATAATGTCAGAAATATTAAGACTGTAAATATGGTATATAGGATGTTGAACAGAGCAACTTCAAGGCAGAAGGATGGGTGTCTACTCTGTCTATTCACACCCACACCCTCAACATGGATATGAGGTTTATCCTCATCCATATTCACAATCTCAATATGTTTTAAACATCATTTTGTATTTAAATATGATTTTGTTGGGTTCTAATCTCAAATATTGATATTTGTTTAAAAATATGCATTTTTAAATTCTATCTATGAAGACTTTCTCTGATATTTTATGATTAGTTTTAGTAAATGTGAAGTGAAGATAAGTTAACAAATTATAACTTCTGATCTTACTGAAAGCAAAAAGATCGAGCATGTTTATATTTATATTTGTTTGAATAAATTCAAATCACTTCATTTCTTCTTAAAGGAAAATTTTGAGAGCATCCTTTTTTGCAACTTCTACAGCTGTACTTTTATCTAATTTTAAATTCATCAGAATAAAATTAACAGAATTTTGTTTTATTAATACTTTGGAAAATCTAATGGATTATTTTGAAATAATCAAACTCTTCTTTCTCATTCATACAAAACTAAACATTAAATAATTCCTTTGACAAAGTTTTTTTACATTTCATATAAGGCGAAATAATAATCTTTTATAGGTCTTTACTTTTAGCTATTTAGAATCTGCCAGCGTTAAAAGAATTGTTTGTAAAGTTCATCCAAGATATTTGTCAACAAAACTCAACATTGGATAACAGATGTGTGTAGAGGTATCTGAAAAATATTTCTAGATAATAGTCAGATTTATATCAATACATAAAAATTGAACTTTATCTAAATATTTATTAACAACATCTCTCAGTAATACGTTCATTTAAATAAATATTTTGACTGATTGTATTTTTTAATCAAAAACAAATAAGAAAAAAAAGAATAAATCATATAGTTTAATTCTTTACGCTTCGTTGTGTGATTAGAATAAATATTAATACATTTTTAATAGAAAAACATATTTACACAAACATAATGAATACTATCTCGATAGTAAAGTTATAAAATAAACAAAAACTATTAGTTATGAATATATAATATTCCCCTTGCTAACGCATAAAAAAACACGTACATGCGACGTTTATTATAAAGTTAGAAAATACCTAGAAAGAAGTTTAATAATGAACAAAAAAAAGAAAATATAGAATTTTTAGGTGCCTGACTTCTGTATGGTATAACTATTCTATTTATCAGAATAGAAAAATAGCAGCAAAGTTTTTTCAAAGAAAAACAACAAATGGCTTTTGAAAGTCCAAAAATAGCATTCATTGCATGTGGAATATTGGTCATAGTATCCATCTTATATATTACGGCAAATGCTTTACCTATATGGTTCGTAAACTTTTCTTTCGATTCTCTCTGTTAAGAAACCTAAAACAAAGTAAGAGAGAAGATATTCCAGTTACAATCGAGTAAAGGAATACTTGTGAGAAATAATTTCTAGGTCAGATGTTTCTCATTGGATGGTGAAATTAACATTGAATGTTATGTTCTTCTACTTGTTTTATCATCATACAATTCTGATTTCGATAAGATATTGAAATAAAAAGAAACTAAATGAGTGAATTTCAATTGTGAGAGATATTCTTAAAGATTTATTCACATAAAAACTTCGATTTTCGATGAAACTTGATCTTGTATTGAAAAATGTGTATATATTTCTCTATAGTTGAAAGAGGAAGTCTTTTTAGAGAGTAACTTATATAATTTATCATTTAGATTTTCTTGAATTATTTTATGAAATTCTTTTCGAAGTTATTATTTATCGAATAAGAAAATCTATTGATAAAATAATCTTTTGTCTTAGGGTGACGAGATCTGTCGACTCACAGAAACGTACACTCGGTTTGTGGAGAGTATGTGATAAAAATGAAGATATCTCAGAATGTGTCAATTTACCATTGACCATGGATGATACAACTATGGCTACCCGAGCATTTATTACAATATGCTGTATTTTAGCCCCATTATCGTTTATATCAATATTGTCGATTATATTGGTGAATGAAAATCTAAAGAAGCACATGTCTTTACTAGCTAAAGTTCTTGCCATAGCAAGTGCTATTAGTGGAATTATTGGTGTTGGTCTTGGAATTAGTATAGTTGTGGATGCTACTACGCTTGCGGCTGCTATGGAGGTTGAGAATGTTAAGATGGGTGCATCATGTATTTTGGCTATTGTCGCAGTCACACTGAACTTAGTCGGTGCAATTATTACTTTTATGATCAAATAAAACACATCTCTTCTATATTACTCACCAAATAACTATTTTTCTTCTAAACAGCTTTGAAACAAATAATTAGTGCCTTGAAAAATGCTCGTCTTTGTTTAATTATAAAAAAATAAATTTTGATTTCAAAATAAATCATTATTCAGTACAAGAGGATTGAGTTGATGTTACTTTAATTGATTAATAAGATTATGAGCCGAAAAAAAGAAGAATATATTGTAGTAATTAGTATATTTTCTGAAGTTTTCTTTTTGTAAAATATAATTCACTCACCATCGTACTAAGATCATCAATTATGTTACATGAATGTGACTGAATGTATAAGTTAGTTTTTAGAAATATTAAATTATAATCACATCAAATATAAAGTTCGGAATGATTTATTCGTTCAATAGAATATATTCCAAAAACATTTTATTTACTTTTATTTTTCAAATCAACGTTTTACTGATGCTTAAAGAATGTGGATATCGATGTGAATATAGATATGAGCCTTAATGTTTATCCATATTCACAACATCAATATATTTAAAATCTATCTATGAAAACTTTCTCTGATATTTTATGACAGGTTTCAGTAGATAAAAAGTAAAAATAGATTAACAAATTATGGCTTCTGATCGTACCCAAAACAAAAATATCAAGCATATTTATATTTATATTTGTTTGATTAAATCCAAACTATTTCGTTTCTTCTTAAAAGAAAATTTAGTGAGTGTCTTTTTTTCAACTTTCACAGTAAAAACTCAGAAGAACTTCTACATCTGTTCTTTTATCTGATTTCAATTTGATTATAATAAACTTAAGAGAATTTTTAGTATTATCATTTTGAAATGATCAAAATCTTCATCCTCATTCATAGAAAAGTAACTATAAAATAATTCCTTTTGATAAAGTTTTGTTTTTACATCTATTATAAGATGAAGTAATAGTCGTCGATACATCTTTACTTTTAGCTATTTAGAATCTATCAGGGTGTCAAACGGATTATTTTTACAGTTGATCAAAGAAAGCTGTCAACAAAATTCAAGACTTTAGAATAGATCAATACAGAGGTACGTGTAAAACATTTCTAGATAACAGTTAGATGTATCTCAATACATAAAAACTGAATTTAATCTAAACATTTGTTAGTGACATCTCTTAGTAATGCTTTCATTTGAATAAATATTTCACTGATTGTATATTTAATAAAAAAAGAATTAATCACGTAGTTTCATTCTTTACTCTTCGTTGTGCCATAAGAATAAATACTGATTCATATGTAAAAAAAGACAGATTTGCACGAAGACCATGAATGACATTTGGATATTATTCTTATAATATGAGGAGAAATTGTTAGTTATGGATATATAATCTTTTCCTTGCTAACAAATAACAAACATGAACCTGTGATATTTATTATAAAGTTAGAAAATGACTAAGAAAAAGTCTAATAATGAATAGGAAAAAGAAAATGTAGATTTTATTAGATACCTAATTGTTCTACAATATAACTATTTTATTTATTGGAATAGAAACAGAGTAGCAAAAATTCCTCAAAGTAACGCAACAAATGGCTTTTGAAAGTCAAAAAAGAATATATACTGCATGTGGAATATTGTTTACAGTTTCCGTCTTATATATTACGGCTAATGCTTTACCTATATGGTTTGTATACTTCTCTTTCGATTCTCTTTATTACTAAACCAAAAACAAAGTGAGAGAGAAGATATTCAAACCTTTAAAATGATATATTTTAATTGCAATCAAGTGAGGGAATACTTATCAAAAATGATTTATAGGTCAGATGTTCCTTATTGAATGGTGAAATCAGCATTGACTGTCATGTTCAAAGGTTTTAATTTGATTCTGTTATGTTCTTCTACTTCATCTATGGTCTCAGAATTCTGATTTAAATAAAATATTGAAATAAAAGGAACTCAATCTTATATTGGAAAATGGGTACATATTTCTCTATAGCTGAATGAGGAAACATTTCTAGAGAGTGACTTATATTATTTATCTTTTAGGTTGTCTTGAATTATTTTATAAAATTCTTTTCTAAGTTATTATTTATTGATTTAAAATAAATTATCAACAAAATAATCTTTTTGTTTAGGGTAACGGGATCTAATGAGTCAGGCACCAGTTCAGGCGGTTTGTGGAAAGCATGTCAAAAATATAAAGGTTCATCAAAATGTCTCAATGCTGGATCGAAAGTGCTTGACAAAATTATGGCTACACGAGCATTTATTACAATATGTTGTATTTTAGCCCCATTATCGTTTATATCAATATTGTCGATTATATTGGTGAATGAAAATCTGAGGAAGCGTATGTCTCTATTAGCTAAAGTTCTTGCCATAGCAAGTGCTATTAGTGGAATTATTGGTGTTGGTCTTGGAATTAGTAGGGTTGTGGATACTATTAAGTTTACGGCTGCTATGGAGGTTGAGAATGTTAAGATGGGTGTATCATGTATTTTAGCTATTATCGCACTCGCACTAAACTTAGTTGGTGCAGTTATCACCTTTTTGATTAGATGAAAGACATCTCTCCTATATTTCTCACACAAATGACTATTTTTCTTCTAAAAAGCTTTGAAACAAATAACTAATGCCTTGAAAAATGCTTCTCTTTGTTTAATCATGAAAAAATAAATTTTGATTTTAAAATAAATAATCATTAATTCTGATAAAATTTATTTTTCAAGATTATGCTTCAACATTACATCAAATTTCCATAATACTATCAGATATAGGCTATATTTGATGATATACCTAGTAGCAACCTCTAAGACTCCCTATAACCATCTTTTAGTTTGAAATTGAATAGACCATTGTATTGTGATGATGAGTGAATGTAATACATATAAATGTGATGGGACTGACTTGCTGAAAAATTACGAGTTCGAGAAGAATACTGTATCTTCGTCTACCATCACACGTTTAAACTGAATGAAAATGTTATCAAATACTATAAATAATTAAAAAATGAAATATGAAATCAATACGATTTCTCTAACTACTTTCCTAGCAGTTATAGTCAAATATTTTCGTATTTCTTTATTTGAAAATGTTCTAGAACATTCTCGAAAATCAACAAATTATCGGTTCTAGGAACTTTTATAATAGTCTACGAAATTCTTCCAGATAAGTGTCAATGTGTCATTATCGTGTCTTTCTAACGATGAATATGCATTTTAATAAATAAATCGAAATGTATTTCTTATATAACAGATCATATATCATGATATTTGCGAACGATAAAAGTATAAATTCATATTCATCTGTTTATATATTGATATTGACCTTGAATTAAGGATCAACCTTTCATACATCTTAATCGTGGCATTTATCTTTATTTCAATATATAATCGATATCATTTTTTTATGTTATTCTTTTTAACATTGATAAAATCAGTTAATAGAAATTACTATGGGCAATCAGGTATGATTTAGAATTTTTGTTTAATAAAATATATTTTTTTTTGTTTGTCTTTTTATAACTAAGAATAGTATTCAACAAAATATGCAAATTATTGACGAACAAAATCAACCTTTTATTATTGATTTAGATGAAATTGTTGAACAATGGATTTGGCATACATGGAAGAAAACAAAATTATTATCTCGATATAAGTATATATATATATTTCTTATTATGAATTTTTTTTACAAATCTTTTTTTGTTAATTAATTTAGACGCGAAGATCTTCTCATAACAATTAATTGGAAAAATGTTACATTTACACAAAATAATATCGATTTTTCTGATATATCATCTTCATATTTTCCTCGAATACTTAATCGAACAAATTTTGATAATAAAACAACAAATGAACATTTATATAATTTTGAAATAAAACGATCAACATATTCAACATTGAAAATTTTATTTACTCATACTTTACATAAAACACAAGAATCAAATATGATTTTTCATTTACCTCAACAAATTAAACAATTCTATAATGATCTACAAACTGAACAATCAATTCAATTTGGACAGGATACGTAAGTATACGAAAATATTTTTCAAATATTTTATTTATATTCTTGTAATTGATTAGTACAAAAGAATATGAAATTCCTTGGAATTTGAATAGTCAAATACGTGTACCATCTGCGACTCGTATTATTGCAAATTTAAATATTGATGAAGAAGAAATATCTACTAAATTTTGTCTATTGATTCAATTTTCTGGTCGTATTATAGCAACTATTGCAACTCGTCAATCACCTAATATATGTTTAAAATTTATTGTTGGTGATATCGTTCAAATAATATGTAAAGCAATGAAAACAAATCATCGATTGAATACTTTTAAAATTATTGAAAATAATCCTCCTTCAATAGGTTTTCTAATGCGTGGTAAATGTTCATTTCGATATGGTATTAAACAAAATATTGTACTTAATCAAGAATCGTTAGAATTATCATCATCATCAACATCGTCTTGTTCTGATTTTGATATTAAACCATCGGCTCCTTCTGAATACCCTCATTTAATATCAACAGATAGTAGTTTAATCGATTCTAATTTAAAAAATCGTGAACGTTTATAAAAGAACTGACATAAATATTCGTGTTTTTTTATTTATCAAATAAATTCTGTATTAGAAAAGTAGAAACATTGATACATCTGAATACTCTTTATTTTATATACTTGACTCAATTCTATTAAAATATATTATTCATTAGAATTCTTTTTTTTTCCTCTATAACATAAATGACAATATTTATTTTTGGGCGAACTTTTATCATAAAGACTATTATGAAACTATCACAAACGTGTAAACTACACTAGTCATCTGAGTAATGTTGCTTTGTCATTACTGATAGTCATATGATTCAAAAGTACACCTTAATAGATAATGAAAAAAAAAGTGTTAATGATATCATTTGATTAGTTTTTTTTTATCAGTTTACAATGAATATTATTTTGTATCTTAAATGATAATAAAAAATAAAGTATCTTGTTTTTATAGAATATAATTAAAATATGAGAAAAAAAAAAGATTTTAAATACACAATAAAGAAAGACATTAGTTAAATATATTGTGTATTTTATTCGAAAATGAAAACCGTATGTTGATTTTTATCAGTTAAGTCAATATTAAACATGGAAGAACCTATAATTTGATTGTTTCGTGTGTGTTTTTTTTCGAAATAAATATTATGATAAAATTTCATCTTGTTCAGCTTTGAAATAATTTGTTGTATCACTTAAATTATTATCCATTAATAAACTAGACGTCGATTCATTATCTTCATTTATCTCATTAGATTTAAATTTTTTGACCGAATTTTTTAATGCTTGACGTTTATTACAAAACCTATGAAGAAGATTTGTTTTTTTAAAAAAGGAAAATTAAAAATATATATATACCAAACACGTATTACTTCTCGATCATAATTTAGGTCTTGAGCAAGTGATGACATATCGATACCAGATGGATGTGTATTTAATTCAAATGCATCATTTAATTTTTCAAGTGCTTGTGGTGTAAATGATGTACGTCTTTTACGTTTTCGCGTATTAAGATCAGTAACAAGATCTTGTAAATTTGCTGGACCATTTTTCAGTCTATTATTTAAAATACAAAAAAAAGTTTTTTTTTCGAAGATTCTTTTTATTTATTTACCTATCAGCATATTTTAATTCAGCTTCTCGCATCCATTTTTCAAGAACGGGTTTTATTTTTGATGCACTTTTTGGTGTTATATCAAGTTTTTCAAAACGACATATTGCCGATTGACTATAAGCTGGTCCACGAGTAACACTTAAGGCTTGACCAACTTGAGTTTGAGTTAAACCCAGTGCTAATCGACGTAATTTAAATATTCTTGCAAATTGTTTGATTTCTTCTAAATTGATACCGTCAATTGTTGTTGTTTCATCTATAGAAATCATATGATTAAAAAAAATTCGATTAAAATAATCATACTACTATTCATAGGTAATGTAGCAAGTGTTGTTGCAATTGTTGGTGAATTATCATCATCATCTAATGTTGATTTTCCATTTGTATCAGATAAGCTAAAAACATAAAATTCATTAATTAAAAGATCAATTTTTTTTTTTACCTGCAATCAATTGGTACTGATATATTTAAATCATGTTTATGTTTCAAATTTACAGGTGAAATTGATTCGTTTGGTTTATTACTATCGATCAAGGATGATGCTAAAAAGATTAGATGAAACGAATAAAATATTTATGTTTTAGAGACAAAAAAAAACACCATACATAAATTTTGCTGTTGTAAAAAAAGCGCACTATTATGAAGAAGAAATTGCAATGCATTTGCAAGTGGATTAACTGGAGGACAAGTAGCTCCTATAAATTAATTAAATTAAAATAAAAATAGAGATATAAAATCTATTTACCAGAAAGTAAAAATTGAGTAAGAAGTAATTGTTGTTGTTGCTGTTGAGATGTGAGATGAGAAAGAAATGATGAATAAAATGGATTCATATATTCATTTGGTGATGTACAAGAAGCTTGAATTATAATTGAAGAAAAAAAAAATGAAATTATAATAAAAAAAAGAAATTTCAAACAATACCTTCTGATATCTGAGATTTTTCGGAAGCAGTCGGTAGTGTCATATATATATCTATATGTTTTTTATTCTAAAAAAAGAATGAAATTATTTCATCGCTTTTGAAAAATCAAATGTTTATGATTCTCTTTCGCTCTCTTTAATTTAGACTGTTTATGTATTCTTATCGCACGCGCTCGAGAATGTGAAACACACCACACATACTCTATCATTTTAGAGTATAAACGAGTAAGTAAGCAGCATCTCCTCTCGTTGTCTCATTGGTAATTTGATTCCACAATTTTTTTTTTGTTCTTTACTATTTAATGGTAGTAGCTATGCTTTATATTTTATGCGCAAAAACGAAAAGATAGATAGAGGCAACAGCAGCAGCGGCGGTGGAACGAGACAAAATATAAATTGACTTTCGTTGTTTGCTGGTACAGAGAATAAAGTCAAATTCGAACCAGGTGCGAGTTTAATTGTATATATGTGTATGCGCGCGTATATCTATTTCTACACGCATAAGTGAGATTCGCACCCACCCTAATATATAACCATAATAAATAAAGAAAAAGAGAAAAAAAATCTCTAAAGAAACACATAAATTAGAGAAATGAGAAGACTACTGGTCTAAGCTAAAGAAAGAGAGAAAAAAAAAGAGAAAAAGAATAAAAAGCTCATTAATGTTATCTCGACAACAAACTATAAGTACGTACGAAAAAGGAAGATAGAGAGAGAACAAAAATGATGATGATGATGATGATACTGTTTATGCAAATACAAAATTCGCTGCTTCTGTCGCCTTAGATAATTTATGCTAAACGCGCAGTAGTCAACAAGAGAAAAAGAAGAAGAAGACGAAGAAGGAAAGACTCTTATTCACATTGAAAAAAAAACCGACAAGAATGCAAGAAAATATTCACAATTATGCACAATCGACACTATCTTTTGCTGCTTCTATTCTCTATACTTGCCCTGCTTGTCAACGATCGATTCACATATCTTTTCTTTCTTTTCCTCGGGTTCTTTTGTTATGTTTCCAATATGTGCGACTGGAATCAAAAAAAAACGGAAAGAGATAGAAAAAGAATGGAAAAACAATTTCTTTCAATTATGATCATATGATGATAATAATGACGATGAACATCTCTCACGCAACAGAACAAGTTCTACATTTAAATATATATATATAGATATAGATATATGAATTTTCCTTTTTGTTTATATTGATCCGAAAAAAAACCCAAGTTCTAATGAACTAACACTAGAAAAAAATGAGTTTTGCCAAAATCATAATATTTCTCTCTCTCTCTCTATGCATTATAAATCGCTCGCTCTTCCCTGATTATAATAAATCATCATCTCTTTCGGCCGGTCGTCGTCAGAATCATATTAACAGAAAAATCTTTTCTCTTCTCTTCTCTTTCTTTCGTTCATTCAAGAGAAAGAAAAACATTATCACGAAAAAAAAACTTGTGGAGAAGTAGTAAGAGGACTGTTCTATATTTTTCTAGATGTATGTCGATTTTATAATAATGTAGAAGATGCAGCATCGAACAGAATTACTCTGTAAATTAGACAAACATATCTCGATAATAATTCTTATTCATTCACTTAATCGAATGCTTGAGATATAGAAAAAATAAAATTAAATAAGATGTTAGTCAATGTCATCTATTATAATGACTATTTATTAAATACGAAAAGAAAATAAATAAAAGAATTTAAGAACAAATTATTAAATTATATTTTCGGTTCAATAATCTTAAGATATATTGTTTTTATCTATGTTTAACAATATTTTCTACCATTCCCTTATGAATGAGATCAAAGAAAACTTGAATTATCATATTCTATTTATGAAAAAAATCAAACAATTATAATATTAGTCAATCTCTTTTTAATTTTGACATAAATCTTATTCAGAAATTGAATTTGATGTAATTATATTGCTTATTATCTCTTTGAACTATCTGTACATCAATCGAAGAAAGAATTATTACTTTTTTTGTTTCTATTGAAACTAATTTTGATTTATGATTATATGAAAAAAGAATCCAAATATATTTGTATCAAATCCTAGGACATTTACTTTGTTCATATTTTTGCTTTGACTGTTTTTTCTTTGTGACATGTTAAATGCAAATTATGAAAAAAAAACAATGTTTCCAGATGTAAGTAATGTATATATTTATTACTAGTAGGATAGTGAGAAAATATGGAATGATGCCATTAATCAGATTTTTTTCATGCTTCCCTCTATGGAAATAAATCACTATGAAAAGATAAATACAATAAGTAATGATTTATACAGAAAAATCTCTAGTACGATATGCAACGATGAATACTAATAATAAACATGTAAAATGAGAAATATTAAAAACTATTATTCTAATAGTACATTATAGTTTGTACAATAATAATATTTGAAGATCTATTGTCTTTCTTTCCTATGGCTGATAGAGAAAGTTTATAATCAAAAATTTTGCTTAGAATATTAACATAAATCTGTGATATATACAGGAAATATATGAATAGTGTTTACTGAATAAATTATAATGAATCGACAGAATTTTTATCATTGGAAAAAGATCGAGGTGGTATTAACAACCATGGAAAATTATTTTGATACATTTAATCTTTGAGAAATTATGTAATAAACATAGGTTAATCTTCAATTCTTATGTTGTTTAATGAATTTTAATATTTCTTATTAATTTAATCTCTTTGTGTATTTTTTTAATTAATACTATATTATACTGGAAAAACCTTTGATAGAAATTATTTATAAAGAGAAGTATAAAAGTGATAGATCAAACATTATTAAGAAGAGTAAAGATTTATCCAATAGGAGTTGACTTCCACTTTTTTCTATCATTCTCTTTTCTCTTTAGTTTAAACGGCTCTTTTACAACGATCAAATTCAAGTGGTACTTTTAACGATAGAATTCTAGTTCATAACGATGAAATGCAACTATGATTTTATACTCAATAAAAAATAATAATAGGATAGGTTTTTTTTCATTAATACGTTTATTTTCAATTGTAAGTATTGACTCATTATGTGTTGTTAGATATAAATAAAATTAAAAAAATAACACTAGAATATTTTGTATGTCTGTTCTTTTTTTATTTCTTATCAATATTCTATAGACATTTGACAATAAGAAAGAAAGAAAGAAAGAAAGATCTATTTTAATTTCAATTACATTTTTTTTTTATTATTCTTTAGTTGTTGAATAATGTTATTGATCTGTAAAGAAAAAGAATAACAAAATGAAATTTTTTTGTTTGGATTTTTTTAAAGATACAAACAAAAATCATATTTATGGCAATTGCTTGAAATTCAATAAGACATTTCATCCAACAGTTCTATTACATCGAAAATTAGATTAGCTCATTTAATCTGATTTTCTTTAGATTCAGTAGCAGAAAAAAAAAAGAGATACTTGTTCGTGCTATTTATACATGGAAGCTAACATACACGCTAGTGTCTTGTCCTTTGAAAATGATTGTTACAATTTGTACTAAAAAGAGAAAAAAGAGAAATCAATACAGAGACGATAGTAGTCTCTCTCCCTCGCGATTTGTTGTCAAAAAAAGAAAATTAGTGCCTTTAGAATGCTTTATACTATCTGTGCAATAACGGAGATTATTTTTACATTGACGAGAATAACAACTTCATTCGTATAGATATGTTGCCTAACGAGCGACTGAAGCGGATATTCGATGAAGTCGTTCGCAAGCGAATAGATATATAGTAAGAAAATAATTGTAGAAGAAATTACTTCCGTCTTCTTCATGATATTATTATTATTAAATGACTAAATTCTGAATTTACAAGACATTCATCGTGTTTTTTAGATGGAATCTTTTTTTCAACGTATGTCATCAATTGTTCTAAGAAGTAATACAAAAGAAGATATGGACGAAGAAGATAATGAACGGCGACGACATTTCAGACATTTACAAGAACGTCGACGTTCAGCACCGGATATTCGTCGACGTGGTCTTTTAAATGATCGATTAGTTCGAATACCCGATCAAAAAGGTACATCAGAAGAACAAATTCCAATGCATCTTACTGCTGTTACATCATCACCATGGGAAAAACAATTCAATTCTATTCGTAAGTTATTTTACATTTATTCTTTTTTTTTTTGTTGTCAATGAATTATTTAACAATATCTATCTAAAATTAACCTTATATTTCATTATCATACATTCAAAAGAAAAGCATTCTTTTATGATATAAAGATAAAAATAGTAAAATGTCATTCATTTAAATAAAGCATCAATTTTAAAATAACCTGACGTAAACAATTAAATTATCGTATTAGTAAGCTTCATACGTAAATATATTTAGAATATTAAAAAGATATACTTTTTTTTCCGTTAATTTTTTTGAAAGCTTTTACCGTTTTCTTTTTTTTGTATGAATAAATAGTAATGGTAATTCTTTTTTTTCTTCTTTTACAAAACAAAAGAAAAGTATAATATATTAGTTAAGTCAGTTTTCTTTTTCTTTAACAGGTAGTTTTGTGTGTTTAGATTAACCCAAAAAAGCATTTTTAGAAATTTCATTTTTTTTGTCTTTGAATGACCCAACCACAATATTATTTTTTATTCGGAAGTCAAGTATTTTATAGTATACTATCGTTCCTATCAACCTCATTTATTTGTAAGGAATCGTATAAATACCCGGTTGTCAAGATTATTGTAATTTTAGAGCATATAATATGCTTATTAATGATTAGTCTTCTATATAGGTTAAAGAAAAGTGCTATCTCTTATAAGAATAACACGAACTAACAAAAAAAAAACGAGGTGAGAAAGAGAAAGAAGAAGAAATATAGAAAAAAAAATAAAAGTCGAGAGGGTATATATATATATAAACATAATTTAGAGTTTCTCTTGCATGAGTTTAGTTCGTTCTCATCACAATTATCGAGTGTGTTTCCTTTATGATTATTCTTTACTATTCTTTTAAGAATAACATGAGAGAAAGACAGAAAAGAACAAGAGATGAGAAAAAGAAACGTCTAATGAAATAGAATAAAAAGGCATGAGTTTCGTCTATTATTTATTATCGAGACTTAATACCTGTAAGATTAGATCTATCATGTAATCTTATTAGTAATTATATTATTGTACAATTTAATCTTCAAAAGATTATTTTATATTAATGAAGATAATATTGAACAAAAAAAAGAAAGGAAATCGAACCAATATAAATATTTATTATTGAATTGTTTGACATATAAATATGGCTAAATTGGGTTCTTTTTTTCGACGTCTATTTACATCATTTAATACTGATGTCGATTGTCCATCAGCAGCAACAACAACAACATCATCATCAATAACTTATTGTCAAAAAAATGTAATAATTATTCCACCATTAACTCCACCATTAATATCTAAACCAACAATATCATATGTAAATCTACATCCTAGTCGATCATGTTCAACATCACCACGACCACAATATCGTGTAATAACAAAACAAAAAACCTTACATATTGATAGAAATAATAATGGAAATTCGAAATCAAATTTTCTTTCATCAAATACAACTAAATCTACTAATCGTCGTCTTAGTGCTCCTCTTATTATTCATGCATCTACTCATCTTCATCAGAAACATCGATCAGCAATTGTTGATCAAAATATGGAAGAAGCATTGATCTTTCCCTTACAACGTTTATCATTAACATCAACAACAGGAACTTCTGTTCATCATCATCATCATAATAATAGTGTGAATAGTTTAGGTACTAGCGCTGGTTCACCTTGTCCATCACCCCGTTTTGATGTTCATTCATCATCACTCAATTTATCACCATCAAATTCGATTAATATGCCTAGTTCATTTAATAATATTTCACCAGCATCCGGTATGTGTAAGAGAATTTTTGTTTTTACATAGATCTAATCTTGTCAACTGAACAAATATCTAAAATTAAAATCGATTGCTTATTTATTCCTTGTTCTTTTATGAATGTCATAAAATATTCGAACGAAGAAGACAAAATGAATAATCATATGATGATATTTAACATTTAAAAAAAGAACTTCAAAGAATAACAATTATTTTCCGTCGACAAAAAAAGATTAGATATAAAAATCAGAGATGCGGAAATTATAACTGAATGAAAATTAAAAGATGAATAAAAAAAGAACTTACCTTATAATTGTCTTTATTGAAGAATATAATGAAAAAGCTTACAATAAAAAATAAATATTTATAAAAGTGTAGGACGATGATCATATCTCTCAAGCTTTTTTTTTTCATTGATTTGTAAATCTTGACTCGGTGTCAACTTGTCACCAATGAACCTACAGTTTATTATCGTAAGCTTGATTATTTATCAAGAAATGTCATGTATATATATTTATCGTTATTTGCGTGAGTAGAATTAGACAGCAAAATATATTGATAAAGATCGGCACTATATACTATCGTTCTTTTTTTCTTCTTCTGCTTCTCATGTATATAAGCATATGCGTCATTATTTCATTAAATATTAGAGTTCTAGAACGGGAACAACAAATATGAGAAAAAAAAGATCATCATTTTATTTGTCATTACTAATAAAATTTGAGTAATATTCAATCGGACAGAAAATTTTTTTTCTCTTTCTCTCTCTTATTATTATTATTTTATTGATAGGCACACCACCCTCACAATTTGTCGTCGGTCCATCAACAACATCATCACGTGTTAGTATACCATCAAATAATTCAACATCACCAAATACTGGTAGAATAAATAATAATACTTAATAACAAATTTTAAGAACGTTCTTTTATTTAGATAGAAGAATGTCTTTACAAATGCGAGGACGACGACCATCGATGTTTGATCCAATCGATCCAAAAGAATTACAACAAGCATTATATGCTTCGGCAGCTGCTGTAAGTCTAAGATAAATTTATAAATTCTGCTATTATTATCAATTAATTAATAGAAAGCAACTATATCAACAAATCCAACAAATGAAGATGATTTAACTCGAGCATTATCTCATATAACTATTAGTTATGATCGTGATAGTGGACATGTTTCTATTGATACATTAGCATTTGAAAATCTTCATATGCTTGATGGATATATTAATAATAATAATGGTGATTTAATCTCATTCTATTGTCGTTTTCGATTATTACCAGAAAAACGTAGTTTATTTCAAACAAAAATAGTTCGTTTAACACGTCTTCAATCATCTTATTTATTTGATAAAAAGCAATTAAATGAATTTGAATTATCCTATGATCAATTAAATAATCATTCAATAGAAATATTTTTATATAAAATAAGTACAATGAAACCATTATATAAAGATATTCGTTTAGCTACAATTAAATATGATCTTAATGAATTATCTCAGAGTGATCAATGTCGTATGAAAAAATCATTCGATGAATGTGATCCATCAACAATCGTTCAAGTTCGAATATTTTATTTTTTTAATTTCATATAACAATTTGTTTTTTTTTTCCTAGGATCCAGATTTAGGTGAATTACTTATATCATTATCTTATTTACAAAGTGCTGCTAAATTATCTGTTGTTATACTTGGAGCAAAAAATTTACGACCATTAACAATTGAAACAAAATCATATCCAGATGTTTGTGTTAAAGTAACATTATATGATCGAAATAGAAAAAAAATTAAACGTAAAAAAACAAGTGTGCAACGTACTTCTGATTGTCCTACATTTAATGAAGAACTTGTTTTTGAATTACGTCGTGATATTGCATCAGAAGTTACTATTGAAGTACGTCTTGTACATGAATCTTTATCATATAAAGAACAACTTGGTTCCGTTATATTTGGTCCAATTGTGAATAATATGATTAAAGGATTAATATGTGCAGAAAATGTTTATTGGTCAACGGTATTATCGGGTGAATCTCTTAATGCACAATGGCAAATATTGAAACCATCGATAAAAATAGATGAATCAAAGTAATAAAATGATTCTTATATTTTCTTTTGAGATAAAAATGAATGTGTTTATTTTATGTATGTGGTGTTAAGTCATGTTTTATTTCTTTTTTTTCTTTTTTTTTCAAATGAAATGATAATCTTGATGATCTTTATTTTCGATTAAACTATCATATATATGCGAAAGATATAATTGAAGAGTTGTTTAATATATGATTAAATAGTAGATGAAATACAAAGTAATAAAAAAGAATAAGATGTCTCTTACAAAAATTCAAGTATCAATCTGTAATTTTGAATAATCAAAGTGATCAAACAAAAGATAATTATAAGTTAAAACTAATTAAGTCTCTCTGTACTATTTTTAACAGTGGTATATAGACGAGTCTGGATTGTTGGTAGCCAAAGTCAGGAACAAAATTACTATGTATATATATATCTTACAATGATGTAATGCATATTATAAAATGAAAATTCTGTGATTGCAATAATATAATTATATTTTACTTAGTTAATAAATTCTTTTGAAAGCTATATTGTTATGCATCTATTTTTAACAATGTTATGATCTATCAAGAAAATTTTAAAAATATTGCATTAAAGCAAAATTGATACAGACAGCATGTGGTTTATTAAATTGTCGATTGCAGTAGCCATATCCGATCATATATGGAAGCCGTGCGGTATCTTCGCAAATCTTAGTTATTGTGTATACTTAATTTCAAAATATAAAAGTAGACAGTAGCATTAAATCAGTTTCATTAAACACAAGTATTATAAGTAGGGCTAGCCATTTAGTGATTCGAAAGCTTGATAAACATTTAAAATGCTATTTTGTTGTAAAAATAGATAAATATTATAAAATTATGTCAATTTCCTTTTCTTATACATTTAATTCTATATCCTACAGTGTTATCTATCAAACACAAAAATATGGTGATTAAATACTGAGAAATCATTGTAAGACATTCCATTGAAGAGCACCTCTCTTGGTCTGAATCCAAGATCAATAGACTATAAATAAAAATCGTATATTACAAAAAATTATTCGTCAAAAATCATAAATCGTCATATCTTCCATATGCCTGAATTGATTGGTAGCATTAGACCACATGCCCATCGCATATCAATACACATATCGTAACTTTTAGACTCTCTTCATCATACGAGACCTTGTTCTACACTATAACAATACAATCCAATTTCATGTAAGTTGATCTTTTTTGGATTGTTTTATTACACAGCCACTATTTAAGATAATATATTTTTTTCTACTTTTTCATTACTAGGAATACTCTCGTAAAGAATTAGATATGCGAATATGTCTGACGAGGGAACCGCCCCAACTGTCCAGTCGCTTTTCAGTTCGGGTCCTGTGCATAAAGTAGATCCCAATGAGGTATGAAAAACCCCAAAAGGATAGGGGCCGCTAGGCCTTCTATCCCGAGTTATAGGCAATATACTGAAATTTTAGCCTATGACAGGGTATGTAGAAACAAATCGAATGGCAGTATTTCGGCCTGAGATTTTGCCCACAGTGAGGTCTATATGGGACTAGAATACCCTGAATATTTCAGCTAAAAAGAACGTTTCTTTCTCGAGATATTAAAGTCCTAAAAAAAAGAAGATCGTGGGATATATGTGATTTTTTGAGACTTTAATATCTCGAGAAAGAAACGTTCTTTTTAGCTGAAATATTCAGGGTATTCTAGTCTCATATAGACCCCACTATGGGCAAAATCTCAGGTCGAAATACTGCCATTCGATTTATTTCTACATACCCTGCCATAGGCTAAAATTTCAGTATATTGCCTATAACTCGGGACACAAGACCAAGCGGCCCTTATCCTTTTGGGGTTTTTCATACCTCATTGGGATCTACTTTATGCACAGGACCCGAACTGAAAAGCGATTGGACAGTTGGGGCGGTTCCCTCGTGAGTAGGTCATTCATATACATACATAAGTATGTGTGATACCTTATCAGTCGGCTTTGTCCATTACGTTTTTATTATTTATAAAGTTGTTCTCTGTACGCAGCGCGCGAGCAACTAAAAAAATGGATTGATCCAAACATAAGTGAATAACACATTCTTTTATTTATTTATCATCTATTCTTTGTAATATTTTTTTTACAACTTCAATACTTTCTTTCACACTTTTGATAAGAGGATAAGTTGGGGATAATGTACGCTGACATATGTCCATAGCACGTTCATAATATGAAAGTGCTTCCGAATAGTCTTTCATATTATAATACATCAAACCGATGTTATTGTATGACTGTGCCAAACCAGGATGATTTGTAGGAAGAGTGTTTTGATAGATTTCAATTACTTTTTCGTAATATGAAAGTGCTTTCGAATATTTCCCCATTCTTTCATACACGCTACCGATGTTGTTGTATGAAGTAGCAAAATCAGGATGATTTGAAGGACGAGTTTCTTGTTGAATTTCAAATCCTTTTTCAAAATATAAAAGTGCTTTCGAATACTCTTCCGCCTTATGATATACCAAACCGACGTTGGCGTATAAAGTAGCCAATAAAGAATGATTTGAAGGTAGAGCTTTTTGACAAATTTTAATTGTTTTTTCGTGTGACGAAAGTGCTTTTGAGTACTCTCCCATCTTGTCATACACATTACCGATATTGTTGTATGAATTAGCCAAATCAAGATGATTTGAAGGAAGATTCTTTTGTTGAATTTCAAGTGCTTTTTCGTAGTATAAAAGTGCTTTCGAGTACTCTCCCATATTCTCACACACACTGCCGATATTGCTGTATGAAGTAGCCAATGTAGGATGATTTGAAGGAACAGTTTTTTCTTGAATTTCACGTGCTTTTTCGAAATATGAAACTGCTTTCGAGTACTCTTCCATCTTTGTATACACACAACCGATGTTGTTGTATGAAGTAGCCAAATCAGGATGATTTGAAGGAAGAGTCTTTTCCCGAATTTCAAGTGCTTGTTTGTAAAATGAAAGCGCTTTCAAGTGCGCTCCCATCTTTTCATACACACTGCCGATATTGCTGTATGAAGTAGCCAATGAAGGATGATTTGAAAGAAGTGGTTTTTCAAAGATTTCAACTGTTTTTTCGTAATATGAAAGTGCTTTTGAGTAGTCTCCAGTATTCTCATACACATTACCGATATTGTTGTATGAAGTAGCCAATGAAGGATGATTTGAAGGAAGAGTCTTTTCCCGAATTTCAAGTGCTTTTTCGT
>CAJNOI010000215.1:116597-138373 GCA_905250115.1 Adineta steineri
ATTTCAAGTGCTTTTTCGTGGTATGAAAGCGCTTTCGAGTACTCTCCCATCTTGTCATACGCACTGCCGATATTGTTGTATGAAGTAGCCAATGAAGGATGATGTAGAGGAAGAGTTTTTTCAAAGATTTCAAGTGCTTTTTCGTGTGATGAAAGTGCTTTTGAGTTCTGTCCCATATTATCATACACGCTACCGATGTTGTTATATGAAGTAGCTAAATCAGGATGATTTGAAGGAACAGTTTTTTGTTGAATTTCAAGTGCTTTTTCGTAATATGAAAGCGCTTTCGAGTACTCTCCGTTGTTGTCATACACATTACCGATATTGCTGTATGAAGTAGCCAATGAAGGATGATTTGAAGGAATATGTTTTTGATAGATTTGAAGCCCTTGATCGTAATATGAAAGTGCTTGCGAATACTGCCCCATGCTGTTGTAAACACCACCGATGTTATTGTATGAAGTAGCCAAATCTGGATAATTTAAAGAAAGAGTTTTTTGTCGATTTTCAAGTCCTTGTTCGTAAAATAAAAGTGCTTTTGAGTAGTCTCCCATATTTTCATACACATTACCGATATTGTTATATGAGGTAGCCAATGAAGGATGGTTTGAAGGAAGATTTTTTTGTTGAATTTCCTGTCCTTGTTTGTAAAATGAAATGGCTTTTTCATAATCACCCTGCTTATTTTTGGCATATGCCAGGTTAAGATAACAAATCGCTTTTTCGCTCTCATCAGATGAGTGTTCGAGTAATACATTATAAAGTTCTTCAGCTTTATTAAGTTGACCGATTTTAAACAATAAAATGCCCAATCTGTACCATCCAGTATCACCACCAGCTTCTTCTCGTATCCGATCAGTAAGTAATCGTAATTGTTGATCATCATCCGAAGTTAATTTTAATTCAACTTGATAAAGTTGATTGTTAATGTCCATTACTTTAATGGCACCCACGCGAAAGACGGTGTGCATTGAGAAGAGGATTTCATCTTCTTCGTCAAAGTAACTCTTCTCTTTGATGAAGGCAAATGGCACTGATTTAACACGAGGATTAATACTGATTTCGAAAAGAATGCCGACCGTGTCCGCATTTTCCAACGCACTTAAAGCAAATCCAAGAGGTGTATCTTGTCCTGTACTAGTGGATAAAAAGTTGTTGAAAGACATTAAACTACCTTTTGTTTTTTGGAGTTTTTCAAAGTTTGCCTTGGATAGACCTTGTCCCCGATAGACTGTGAATGGTTTACTATGATCAGTATTACTCTGTTGTTGATGTAGTTCTTTAATTTGTAGATGAAGATCATGCATAAAAAAACCCATCTTAATAAGAGTATCACCTTCCATAAAGCGAAGACCACCGTTCAGCATAGAATAGATAAATGAGGGAAAAGTGTACCACCAAATTGCTGATTGAGTATGGTAATCGTTTTCAAACTGATCAATATTCGCTGGCGATCCTGTGTTATTCTGTCGGCAGTAAGTAGTAAACTCTTTAATGGCCTGTTTACCATGTTTCATATTAAGAAGAATTTCTTTAAATAGCTGAGTGTACATAAATGTTGGCTCCAACTGATTTAAATTACCAGCTGACTTCATGTCATTTGTTGTGATAAAACTCATGGCTATCGAGTCTTGATGGTATTGTTTGATACCCAGTTGTAATCCTTGGCATAAATCATCGATGTTGCTATGAGCGCTCTTGATTTTTCGCCATTTTTTTGTCAGTTTTTCATGACAGGATTTAATATTACTGAAGATATAAACACTATCCAGCTGAGGAATATCATTGATAAGGGGCATTATTTGCTGAGACATAGTATCCTTGACAATGAGAAAAAACTTAATGTCTTGGGCATCACTAAGGAAGTCAATACATTCATCTCGTTGATTAAAGACATTGACATTGTCGGCGATGGTTTGTATTTGTATCATACTATTTTCATAGTCTTTGTTTGTTTGATCCATGCATTCATCCAGCCAGAGAAGTGAATAATTTCGAACCATTCGTCGTCTTAGTTGAATATCATCAGATGATATTATTGTTGCACTATTGTTCCTTATGAACGGATTTGATGGTAAAGAAGGTTTTTGACTAGATTCTGATTCACTCATTTTGTCTTTTATATATTTTGGTGTTGAATATAAGCTTGTCAATAATTGTTGTTGTTTAAATGGGAAGAAAATTCACTGTTCTTATTTATAATGGCAATGGGATATTTTTTCTGTTTTTTTCTTCAGTATGCAAAACGTATGTATTTTTTTGTCAAGATTCAAAGAGAAAATTCAATTAGGCACCTTTCAAAATTCTGTTGTGAAGAGTAAGAAACAGAACAAGGCAAATAACTTTCTTAACAACGTTCGCAACAAAACAAACAAATCAGAAACCAACGAAATCATTTCGTTTTATAGTTATCCTTTCCAACTTTCTCTTGCTTTCATCTGCGCAACTAGTTTAATAAGCCGATGTGCGTGCGGCACTTTGTTATTTAAATGGAAGAGAAAAAGAAACATGATTCATTCAACGAATATTGCTTCTCTTCGTCATACATCGTTTTTTTGTTAACCGAATGCAAGAAATTTATTAGAACAAAAGGATAGAAGCCAAGACATTTCAAAATTTTGTGAGTTCAATATGTTACAGATCTCCTATCAGTAAACGAGAGATACCTACTAATTTAAGAATATTGTCAGAACTTTGTTGTTTTCTGTTCGAAAAAGAAAAGTATTTCGTATGAATATCTTTAAAAGACTTGTACTGTAAATAGTTTTTAAAAATCACAGAACTGTTAGATCTAATGATATTACAAAACTTCGTTTTTCATAAGTGATAACGCAATATGTCATCTATCTAATTTACTAATTCAAGATTTATAATTGAAGCACAGAATACTATTTTTGTACGGAAAAGAAATTATCGCACATTCATAATGGTAAAAATGACCAATTATAAACGTATTATCATGCATTATCGGTTTTGTCGCATTTTTGATAGATGTGAGTGAATATTGATAAGACGGATACCTACACCCTTACCCGCACTCACCCTACACCCACATAATTTTGCTAGAATTTACCATTTTTTTTGTTGTAACCATTTTCGATCATTTATTATCAATGAAAAAAAGAATAAAAAGAAATATGCTCTAATTAAACAATTTCTAATGGATCTTTATCACGTTCTGATATCAATAATTTCACTTGATTTTCATTCCATATTTGTTCGAAATGCTTTTTAATAATATTTAAAAATCCTCTTTCTGTATTTGTATGATCACATAAAATAACTGTTGTACCACGATGTATAGCATCTAATACAGCATGATGTGAAAGTTCACCAGTTAATTGAAGATCAACATTTCGGGCACCAGCAAATACACTTGAACCTGAACCAGCACAAACTGCTATTGTTTTTATAGGAGAATCTATTGTTTTATTATTAGCTAGTGCGAGACGAATATGTTTCAAACCAGTTAATGTTTTAACATTTTCAATAGCTTCACGAATTGTTCGAGATTCTTTTAGTTGAATTAAACGTCCATATCCTTGACGAGAATCTAATGGCTAAAAAAAGAAAATAAAATCCTATAAAGAATTTTAATTTCATTTCATTACTTTTTGAACATCAACAATTTGAATTGTTTTAAGAATATTATCTTCATTACGATATAAGTCCATTATTGAACTTACAGCTCGTGATGAACATGAGATCGATACTTGAATTGCTGGACCATTTGATGTAGTACAACTAACAAAATAAAACTTTAATTTTAATATACAAAAAAAACAGGATAAATTTACGATATTTCATTGATGACAGTAGCATCTTTAATATCTTTAATTAGATTAATATTTTGTTCTTTTGGCAGAGTTACTGTTAGTAAATGTTGACTTTTTGATGGTGTATCATTTTCTTTGACCTGTTCAATTGGACGTGATGTATAATCTTGTTCATCTTTGAAGAAAAAAAACAACAAGTTTATGTAATATACACATTCTTTACTTCTATCTGTTTTATAAAGATAAGCTTTCTAGAATTACGAAGATAACATCCCAGAGTTTATATCAATTCTTTACTTGTTCCAAATGCTGATATAAGCCATTGATTAACACCATTATCAACTGCATCCCATGATGTATGAGGTGAATAAACTGTAATTCCATGTTTTATACATTTAAGTATAATTCTTTCTTTCCAATTACTTTGTGTTAAACGTTTTAAAGGACTAAAAATAGGTGGATGATAACTAATAATTAATTGTGCTTGTCGTTCAATAGCTTCATCTAATACTGGTTCTGTTAAATCATTTGTAAATAAAATTTTTTCGATAATTGGATTATCTTCACTAGGTTCAACAAGAACTCCAACATTATCCCATGATTGATCAGCAAGATAAAGTGGTGCATATTCTTTAAATTGTGAAAGAATAGTATTTAATTGTATTCCTGACATCGTTGTTAAATTTCGAATTAATTGTTGTGATTTATTTAATCGAAAAACTGAAAACATACAAAATAATCTAGAAGAAAACAAAAAACAGTTTTTTTATATATTAGAAAGAATTTTGTTGTGAATGAGAATCATCTTCATAATCATGATCATGTAAAAAACTCTCATGTTTATGATTATGTTTTATTGATTGTTTAGGTGATGATAATGATTTGATTTGTAATGTTATACCAGCTTGACTAAATGCATCTTTTGTTTTGGATGAAAGATGTCGAATATATTTCGATGAATAATTACGCATCAGTTTTGTAAATTCATCTAATCGATTGATTTTTTCATAGGCTTTAAATAAACTATAAAATAATGTATCAATTGATAAATGTCGAGTTATTGATGGATATTGTTCAATATAATCAATAAAATTAACAAGTGATATTGTATTCGTATCAAATACATGATTACTTTCATAAATATCATTTGTTATGAGATTATTTGAAGATATAGTTTCATCATCATTATTTTGTATATCAGTTGGAATAAAGAATAATTCACGAACATATCTTTGACAATGTTCTTCGAATGTTGCACGACTTATATGTTGACAAACTTTAACTGCTTCGGACAAACGACGTTCATGAATTAAAGCAAATGCTAATTGTTCATATGCATATGTACGAGAACGAATTTTACCAATTTTAATCAATACTTGTTTAAGTTCTTCTGTACAATCATCTCGAAGTAATTTTCTTATAATTGGAAACATTCCAACAAGATTATTCCATTGTACAAGAATATTTTTTATTGTTTCAAATGCTTGTAAGGGTCCATTATCTTGATAGGATTTACGTACAATTAATGAAAGGACAGTTGATGATGGATCAACATAATTATTTTTTAATAATTTATTAACAAGATTTTGGAATTGGTCAAAATTAAGTAATATATATGCATCTAATAATAAATCTCGTATACGACGATACATATAATTTGGTACAACATCATATTGTCCTAATGAATCTATTAATTCAATTGCTTTATCAAATGAATTTTTACGTATAAGTAAACGTATAACACTAACACATTTATGTGGATCTAATTTAAATTTACGATCAATTTCATTTGATAAATTTATATAGAATAGAACTTTATCAAGATTAAGTTCAACTCTTGAATCTTGAGAAAAAAAACAAATAGAAAAAAATTAAATAAGGGTTTTTTTACTTACAATAATCAATTAATATAGCAATAACACCTAATGATGGAAAACCTGATGTTTGTTTTTTATCAAAATAAATTGTTTCTAATTCAGCTACACGTTTTTTATAAGATTCTTGAACTGGTGTTGCCGTTGTACGTTCACTATCCAAACATTCCGTACAATATTTTGTTAATAATTTACTTATTATTCCACTTATATTCATATTTTTACGTTTTAATTCGACTAAATGATCTTCTAATTCGTCTATTGTAAAATTTCGTAGAGTTTTTGTTGTTTTTATATAAACATCACTACTATCATCGAATGATAACGGATCATTCAATAAAGAAGATGATTGAGTTGAAGTACCAGTTCCTTGATCTTGTTTGAAAGATTTGATTAATTGATCATTTACTTCATGTACTGATGTTATACCTTTTAAATATAAAGAATTCTTTATTTACTATGCTATTTTTAAGTTATTCACAAAAAAATGAAAGGAGAGATAGTCGGTGATATCAAGTAATCCGAAGTAGGAAAAAATCCGGAAAAGAAATAAACCACCTCGAAAGGTTTTGTGGTATGGATGTGAGTGTTTGTGTACAAGAAAAGTAGTTCATACCTATGCATCCACACTTACACTCGCCCTCACCCACATTATAAACACACACTGAGCATCCGCTGCTACAACGACGACATCGATCGTGCCACGCTTCTTGGTGGACTCTTACTACTGGTGGCTTCGAAGAAATAAGCTTATCAGATTCTGCCTAATATGTCCACGCATTTTACTTATTGTGTCTTCTATGATTAAGAAACTTCAAGTAAAAATTTTCTGGATTACTTCACCCTATCTCTTACTACACTTCATTTAGTTTATTATATTACCTAATTGTTTATAAATTTTTTCTTTTGTTTCATTCGTTAATATAATTGTTTGTGAATGTTGTTTAAAAAGATTTAAAACTTTCTTTAATAAATCAACACTTTGTTTTTGTTCTTTGTCTAGAAACCAATCCATAATATTAATTATAACACAATCATTTAATGCAATAATATCATTTGGATTTTTAACAAAACGTTTATTAATAACATCAAGAAAATTAATAATGATTTTTAAATGATTAAATATTTCATCAGAATTTGTTGTATTATAATCAATACTTAATTGATTAATTAATGATTGCATTGCTTGAATTGTTTGTTCACGTATAATTGATGTATATTCAAAACGTATAGTTTTATTTGTATTAATAAATTTTTGTAAAGAATTTAATAGTTCAATATTTATTCGTTTTAATGACGATAGATAAAGATTTGACCAATAATGATTTAAATTTATTTTAACATTTTTAAATAATAAAGCAATATCTAATGGTTTAAGATGGCATTGATCAAAAAGATGTCCAATTAATATATCAATAATTTCATTATCATATTTAATTGAAAAATTTTCTTGTAAATAATTAAGAAGTTTATGAGTTTGATTAGTGATTTCTTTTGAATTATTCATATATATACGTGGAAGTTTAGCTAATATTGGACGTATATAATGTGCACGAAATTCATAATTTTGTTGACGCATTGTATCATAAGTTGCATAGATATATGGTAGAGGTAAATTATTTTGATAAGCATGATATAATAATTGATGAATTGCAAGCCAACGATCTTTTTTATCAACGAAGTTTTCTGTTCGTTTGAGTATAGATTGTCGAAAATGATTAAGTTGTTTATCAGTAACAAGTTCACGTGTACATTGATAATCGATCGAAGCTAAAAATTAAATGAATTAATTTAAAGAAATAATAAAGCTCTTACATTCTAGATTTTGATTCATATCATCTATTGTTGATGTTGAAAATGGACGAAAATGATGTGATGGTAGACGAAGTTTTAACAGATTTAATAGAGTTAAATTAATAACATCAAAACGAAGAGTTTCATCACGTTTTGGAAATGATTCAACTAGGAGAAAAGCATAATCATCTAGATTACCATTTAATAATTCAGTTGCACAGAGAATATATTGAATCTATAGAATAAAACAAAAAAAAATGAAATTATTGGAAGAATTCGAAATTTGCTTCTATTCATAGACAAAGTCAAAGGATTACACAGAAGTCTCGATTGGCTAATTCCTTTTTGTCCTCGTTTTTTTCCGAACATCGTCCAGGTGTCCGCAACGAAAAATACACGATGCTCGGAACATAAAATGACGGCGGGTGTGGGTGCGGGTGCATCGTCTTCTGTATCATTGACACCCACACCCACACCCTCAAGATATTCGATTAGATTTTTATTACTTACACAAATATCAGCTAAACTATTTTTATCAATTGAATTAATAACAAGTTCAAATAAATCTTTTTGTTTACATTCAGCACAAATAACAATTAAACGAAATAATGATTCATTATCCATTTTAGATACATTTTCAACAAAATATTTTTTTGCTTGATTAATTTGTTTTTGTTTTAAATAGCCTATAATAAATTGTTCATAAGTTTCTGATATTGGTTTTAATTCTAATTCATTGAAGAGTTTATATAAATTTTCTACACGTTCTATATCTCCTTTTCTTGCATAGGAATTTAATAAATGTGTTAATATTAATGGTTCTATATTATAATTAGCTAATTTCATTTCATTTAAAATTTTTTGTATATCATCGGATTGACCTTGTCTTGCATAACATTCAATAAATAATCTAAATGATGTTAAATTTGGTGATATATGAATTTTTTTCATTGTTTCTAATATTTTCATTGGATCAAAAAATGAATTATTTTGAAGTGACACACGCATATATGAATTATAATGTGTTACATCAAATGTAACATTTTTTTGTTTAAATATACTCATCATATGATCAAGTACTTGTTGTCTTTGATGTGGTAATTCAGTTATAAGTAATGAACCAGTACAACGAATAAGAAGAAGTGCTTGTGTAGAATTAATTGTATTTAGTTCTAACGCAGCTTTTCTTATAGCACCACGTACAAGTCCAGGATTAAGTCGACCACGACGATGAGCTTCACCATCAAGTCTTTCAAGTAGTTGATCAAGATCAAGACGTGTTGGTTGTGATGAATGAATTCGTTGCATAGAATTATTCGTTGCTAGACAAGCTGAGTGAATTTGAAAAAATGATGGACGACGAAGAAAAGTTGAAAGACGTAAAGCGAACATTCTAAAATGACCAAAAAAAAAAAAGAGAAATATACATCTTTATTTTGAAAAACAAAATAACATTTTTATTTATTTCGTAATTTTAAAGCAAATTTAGCTCCTAAAAGAAAATGATCAGAAGCGAATTGATGATTTGGCATATGAATATCAATCATATGATTTTGTTTATATAAATCAAAACGACTCAATAAATTCAATCGATAGGGATCATCGTCCGGTTGAGTATAAAATATAAAATCAACTAATTTTGATTCATCTCCAGAATTTGTTGTTACATCTGAACAATCCTTTGCATCATATACTGACGTAAATTGTTTATTATGTGTTAAAATAGTTGATGATTGTTGTTCTGAACGTGTATGAAAAGATACGTTCGAATTTTCTGTTGGAATACGACAATCCGAAGTAACAAATGTTAATGGAAGTAGTTCACGAGATGGTAATGGATAGGAAAAACGATTCTTCATCGATGAATCTGGTGTTTGACCTGAAATTTCAATACAACGATACGTATCATATTTAATATATCTATTCAATATAAATTCAATTAATGGAGATTGTGGTTGAGCATTGAAATCACCACATAAAATTATTGGATAATAAGAATTTATATCCGTATGATTTGTCGCTAAACGATCAATTTCAGCAAGAAAATATTGCGTTTGTGCTAATTTAATATCACCACGTTTAGGTGAAAAAAGTAAATGTGTTGTTGCTACACAAAATAGATCGTCTGCTGTAGCATTAGGAGATAGCGGTTGAAAAAGGGCAATTAAACCACAATTATCTCTGAAATTAATAGAAAATCAATTGCTATGTTGCAATATCAAATTTACTTGTCGAGAATTCGAATATCTTTTTGATAAAATGATACTGTTTTACTCTGAATAAGTTTTAAACGATTTATTCTATAGAATAAACAACAACCATCATATTTATCACCGGTTCGTTTCACATAAATCGAATCATAACCTTAAAAGACATATTATTATTGAACAATAGAAATTTTAACAGACCTTGTTGTTTGAGAATTGGTTGAAATTCATTCTCATAATGATCCTTTTGCATTTCTTGTAAACATAAAATCTAAAAAGAAAAGAAAAGAAATATATTGAATTATGTTTAAACTTAATTTACATCAGCATCTTGTCGTAATAATTCTCTTAATAATCGATCTTTTCTTCGATACCATTTAAGATTATTTTTGAAACAATGTTGATATAAAAATGAATTATCTTCTAATAAGGTTTGTGCAAGAATATTATAACAAACAATATGAAATTTAAAATGTTGATGATGATCTTTACGAAAATATTCTTGATAGATTGTATTAGACCAGATTCGATGTGGTAAATGTTTTTCAACTAGAAAACTTCAAATTAAAAAGATTTTATTTTTAAGAAAAATTTACGATGATGATGATGAGGAATCGATGGTTGTCTATATGATCCTTCTGTTGGTTTAGGATATGAATGTTGTTGAAATGATGGAACAAGCAATGGAAGAGGTGATGTTTGATCTATCTCATTGTCATTTTGATGATGTAAATCAGGAGTTTGGTACATATTCGATTGCGGTAGTGTATTTTGATAATATGATCGAGGTCGACGCATATTATAATTAGACATGAATAAATTGATTTTGATATTTAAATATCTTTCGGAGAAAATTCTACATCATTCGCAACTAAAATTATCCGATTGGTTGTAAAGAATGACTAATCATAGGTTTTTATTCTATCCTTTATCTATAAAACTTCGTTTAATTTCGAAGAATGTATGTCAACAGGAGAGAGAGAAAACATTTTATTTTTTCTATGTATAATTTAGAAATCTAGATTTCTGATTGATCTTTTTAGATAAACTTATATTTTAAATATGAATTTATCAAGAAATTTTGGAAGTAATAATAACAATCAACAAATGGATATTCAAAATACTGTTAGTAGTAGTGGAGATACAAATAATAATCTTTCCATACAAAATCCTAATGAAAATTCTACAACATCAGCTTATGAAGGAAATTATCAAGTTAATATATCATCAACTAATTTTGAACTTGAAACAATAACATTATCATATACTGGTCTTATGCGTATTTATCGTTTATTATATGTCGCTGATCATTGTTCATCATTACGACATGAAGCACTTTTATCAAGTCTTAAATATATTCAAGAAACACATTTTACTTCACTTTATAAACAAGTAAAAACAAAAACATTTCTTTCTTATTTAACAATTTTTTTTCGTTTTTTGAAATAAAAAGGTTTTTGATGAATTAAAAAAACAAAATATACCATTACCAAATGATTTTGATTCATCATGGTATGAAAAAACACAACGTAATTATATACAAAAATTAGAAAAACTTGATACTGATTTAAGAAATTTTCGTACAAATGCTATTAAAGATTCTATACGTCGTGGTCATGATGATCTTGGTGATCATTATTTAGATGGTGGAGATTTTTTTAATGCTATTCGTTGTTATGTACGTTCAAGAGATTATTGTGTTACACCAAGACATATGATAACAATGTGTATGAATGTTATAAAAGCATCATTTTATATGCAAAATTGGTCAAATGTTTTATCTTATGTTAGTAAAGCTGAACAAGCTATTGAAAGTCTTGAATCAACAAATAAATCAGGAACAACACCAGCAGCAACAACAACATCATTGGCTAATCCAATGGATGTTTCAACATCAAATGCTATGATTACATCTGATGCAATCTTAGCTTCACGTTTAAAAGTTTATGCTGGTATTGCTGAATTAGCTACAAAACGATATAAATTAGCTGCACGACATTTTCTTGGTGTTACATTTGATCATTGTTCAAATCATTTTCAAGATCTTATTTCACCACAAACTCTTATTCAATATGTTTGTTTATGTAGTTTAGCAACATTTGAACGATCTGAATTACATCGTCTAGTAATAATGTCTCCAAATATGAAACAATATCTTGAATTAGAACCATCAATTCGTGATATACTTCTAAAATTTTATGAAACATCTTATTCGTCATGTCTTGGATTAATGTCACATTTAGAACCAATTTTAGCATTAGATCAATATTTAGCACCACATTTACGTGCATTATATTATGAAATTCGTCATCGAATAATTATAACATATTTTTTACCATATAAAAATGCAAGTATGACAACGATGGCAAATCAATTGAATACAACAACTGATGTACTTGAAGATGAACTTGTTAATTTAATACGATCAGGAAAAATCAAAGCACGTATTGATTCAAAAAATAAAATTTTATATGTTGCCGATACAGATCAACGTTGGTATGCATATCAACATGCTTTAACAATAACAAAGCAATCGGAAAAAATAACACGTGCACTTTTACTTCGTTCAGCTATAATAAAAGCAAATTTAATTGTTAAAGATGATTCAATATCATCATCATCATCAACTCGTTCACCAAATAATAATAATAATATGAATATTAATCGTCGACATTTTATTCCAAATCTTCCAGGAAATATGATGATGGATGAAGGAGATTTATCTGATGATGCAGCTATGAATTAATTCCAAAATTTTTAATGCACTAAATGGAAGTACGAACACTTATTGTGATTTATTCTAGAACAAATTTTCTTTTGTATTTAATAAAAAAAAACACAACGAACAAAGTACTCATTGATTTTATTTCATTACAAAATAAAGAGCAGCTTTTATCTGATTACAAAGTGTTATACAGTCGCAATAAATTTGCCCATTTATATCTCAGAAAGTGAATGAACTGAAGTTTCAGTATACTACGGTATTAGCAAAACACTAGCTTGCGATGAAAAGCTTCAAATTTCGAAGAATTGATAATTTAGAAAAACGAACTGTCGTCTCTGAGAATGAGCATAGAGTAAGTCTCCATGAAAAAACGTATTTTGCAATCTATTGAAACTTGTAATCTGTCATTATCCATCTATATGAGAAAGATGATGACAAATTGTCAAAAAATACATTGTTATGTGGCTTTATGTAAGTAAACGAATAGTATTGGTTTTAAGCGAGTTAACAGCCATTTATCGTTTTTTAGATCATCATGACCTAGCGGATCATATGATTTCTAACTAATTCATCAGTAGCTAATTTATTATTGAATTCTTCTTTAGAAACAATAAGTGAGTGTTACCAATATTAGTCAAATCGTGTCGATATTTTCACGTTGTAATTATTAAAAAATAACAGATAGTTTCGACAAGTATTCGATCACTTTAATATCTGGATAATGCGTCAATATTTAAGCTAATAAACATGTTAGATATTTTATTTCTTATACATCCAATATGATTCTATCAGTGCATTCGCTTGTGTATCAATGATAATATTCTTTAAATGGAAAAGAAGACAATGTTTGACTTCATCTTTTGATGAACATGTTCTGATAATAATAATGAGAAAACAGATGATATATAATCAATGCTAAAAAGTGAAAAAAATAACAAAATTTTAATTGAATTTTGACAAGTAATACAATAGTGTCTAATCTGAAACTTGAACTCAACTAGTCAACCATTTACTTTTGCCTTCTTATATATAAATCTTCTCCTGAAATTTAGCTCGTAATATCGATCGGAAAATACATCTTGAATATTCACATAAGATGTAAACTTTACTAGACATACAGCAGTTCCAATCCTGACTGGTGCATATCAAAGGTTTTTGTGTAAAAAGTCGAGAAGAAAAAAACTTATTCAGAATTGTTAATATAAAAAATATCATTTGACTAAATCAACGGTTCATCAAGCCTAGAGTATCCTTTTTCTTTTTTTTTGTCGAACTTTGTAATGTATATGCCCAGATCATATCACAGTGTACTGCCAAAATATATTTTTCATTATTTCGGAGAATTAATTGAGTTCCATGATTTTGTATCGTATTTAGACAAACAAAGAAATTGTCAATATTTAAATCAACAGTATAAGTTGTTTTCTTTCATCGGTCCCATCGATTTTCATTTATCAGTATTTATATACTCTTGTTATTGTAGATCAAATTCAATGTTCAATATACTGAAAGTAACAAGAAACTGTTTTCCTAGTTATTGTTGTGTTTGTAATGAATACTTACTTATTTATTTCTTTTTCTGTAACATTTTGATTTTGAAAATATAATTAAAACTGTTACTTAATATGTTGTTAAGTGAAAGAGAAACGGCAATAGAGAGAGAAAGATTAGTTAAGAGCATCAATTGTGTGTTCTTAGTATTCGAACACATCACAATATTTTGCTGTTCATTCTGAAATCAGATTGAGACAATGGTAGATTTTAACAGACGATCATTTTGGAATTTTACATTAAAAGATATATTAAGTATTATATCTTCAGTTGCTATACCCATAGCTCTTGCTATTTATACTGCAATTGGGTCTCAACAACAAAAACAACAAGCTGAAAAAAAACAAAAGTTTGATTTTGAACAATCAACACAATTACGACAGCAAACACTTTATGATGAATTTTTAAATAATATTTATAACTTAGATAAAGATGGTTATCTCAACGATACAAAAAATCCATGGGCATTTGCAAATGCATATTATCGTGCTGCTCATCGTCAATGGGATCCAATACGTAAAGCAGATGTTATACAATTTTTTAAAGAAAAACAATTAATTGGTAGAAATAATTGTACTAATGGATGTAGAACAACGAATCTAGATGATATAATCCGTTTAAATGAGTTAAACTTTGATAATGTACATTTAGCAAGTGAAACTGGTGTATTAAATAAGTTGAATTTACAATGTGTTTCTTTTGATCAAGTATCAATGTCAAATGCGGAGTTTTCATTTGCTAGTTTAAATGGTGTATCATTTGATGGAGGCCGATTAGACAAGGTGAAATTTGATGGTTCATCTTTACTTTGTGCTAGTTTTAATGGCGTAAATCTGTCGGGTGCAGATTTCGGAAACTCAGATTTGACAGGTGCACACTTTTCAAACAGTGATTTGTCAGGAGCTAAAATAACGGAAGGTCAAATAAAACAGGCAACTTTTCATAATGTAACTATGCCAAATGGGGTGAAGAGTGAAACTACATCACCAACGACAACAAAAAAATCTATAACTCAAACAACAGCAATAATGAAAGCAAAAATGTCGACAACATCATTATCACCAACAACAAAAACAACAACGCCATCAACAACAACAACAACAACAACAACATCATCATCTACAATAGAATCAACAACATCATCATTCACAACAGAAGCAACACCATCATCATCAAGTGAAGCAACATCATCAATCGGTTAGTAATATGCTACACGAATTATAGTACCCTTTTAGTTGCTAATTGAGTAATTGTTGTTCAGTTTGAGAAACTATACTCTTAGAAGTTCCTGTTTTCTATTTGCTAAATATGTCTGATGAAGATGATAAGTAGGTTTTAGACAACATTTCTTTTTTGGATATTATTTTGAAAGTTACTCATATTATGTTTGTGGTATTGCTGAAACAAATTTATTTACTTTTATCTTTATGAGATAGGTTCATATAGAATTTTGAGCAGAATGAAGTCCAGAATCTTTAAAAGGAAAACTCAGCTCGAAAATACAGCAACTGGTGATAGGTCCACGAAATACAAAATTAATTCAGTTTTAACATCATATGTAGATGTTGACCTTTGTATGTTAGATTTAACTTTTCTTTAGATGCTAAAAGGACTAAAGGTATCAAAGAGACTACTATATTCTATAGAAAAGTAAAAGAGGACAAATTTTATTTCTCATGGACCCCTCTTGTTCAATTTAAACTTTTTATGTAAACCTGAGAAAAAATCAATTATTTCCATTTTTTACCAGGAGATATTCTAATATCTGTTCGTTTTAGTGAAGAGATTTTCCAGTGCACTCGAATAAATCGACCTATCATATGATTGGAAGATCTTCGTTGGATTCGCTAGATATTACTAAAATAGAATAAAAGTATGTTTTTAGCACGGTTCCATCGAAATTTTAGTCTTTTCTAATTGCTATGTTTAATGAAGATATAATTTAATGATTGTTGCAAAGTGTTAGCTCATATCAACATGTATTCGTCAAAATATGTTTAGAATGTCACATAATTGTTTTTGTATTGAAATGACATTGTAAAGAATCATATCACATGAAAAAACAAATGCAGAAGAGACAAATGTATTAACCGAATTCGGGATTAATAATTGTGCTTATATCGCAACAGATTAAAACGTCGTTCGTGACGATAAATAGAATCGAAAAAACGATGTAAGTAGCGGGATTGTAGAAGATAACAATTAATCGTAAACATAATCGAATAATTTTATTAGTTGATTGGTTTGCTTTCATTTGAACTGAACTGTTGCGCACTAAATAGAGTAAGACGGTGAAACACTACTTTTTGATGATAAGAACTGTAATCTAAATCTTTTTTTCTTGTTTACTAGCTTGTAATAGTACATTTCTTAATCAAACTACTTACCCAGTTGGTTCAGCACCATTTTCAGTAGCAGTAGCCGATGTGAACAATGACAATAAACCTGATATTGTTACTGCAAACAGCGGTTCAAACACCATCAGTGTTCTTCTTAATACAGGCAACGGCAATTTCTCTTCTGAAACTATTTACTCAGTTGGTGTGGATCCACGATCAGTAGGAGTAGCCGATATGAACAGCGACAATAAATCCGATATTGTCACTGCAAATTTCGGTTCAGAAACTATCAGTGTACTCCTTAACACAGGCAACGGCACTTTTTCTCCTCAAACTACATACCCAGTTAAAGAACCTTCACAACCAGTAGCAGTAGTCGATGTGAACAACGACAATAAACCCGATATTGTCCTCGGAGCCAATCATTGGCTCAGGGCCATCAGTGTTCTTCTCAACACAGGCAGTGGCACTTTTTCTCATGAAAATGTGTACAGTCTTGATAGAAATTCATTATCAGGAGCAGTAGCAATAGCAGTTGCCGATCTGAACAACGACAGCAAACCTGATACTGTCGCTGCAAATTTCGAATCAGGCGCCATTAGTGTTCTTCACAACGAAGGCAACGGCAGTTTTCTTTTTGATACTATTTACTCAGTTGGTATAGGTGCAGTGTCATTAGCAGTAGCCGATGTAAACAACGACAACCAACCTGATATTATTATCGCAAATAACGTTTCAAACACCGTCTGCGTTCTTCTCAACATAGGCAACGGCACTTTTTCTCGTCAAACTAATTACTCAGTTGGGCAAGGTCCAGTATCAGTAGCAGTAGCCGACCTGAACAACGACAATAAACCCGATATTGTCACTGCAAATACGAATTCGAACACCAGCAGTGTTCTTCTCAACACAGGCAACGGTACCTTTTCTCCTCAAACTAGTTACGCAGTTGGCGCAGCTCCAAAGTCAGTAGCAGTAGCCGATGTGAACAACGACAATAAACCCGATATTATTGTCGCAAACCTGAATGAAAACACTGTTACTGTTCTCCTACAGTCTTAAAATTTATTTCTTCATCATACTCAACAACCTTACTGACATTTCGGTACTCTACCAAAAGCATTATTCTACGATTAACCACTTAACAATATGGAGCGAATAACAATGTTCGTTCGACACCAAAACTTTCCCGTTATCAATCTTTCATTCAAACTAATTAATGTTTATACTTTCAGCTTCTTGTACTATGTTTTTGCTTGAATCAATGGAAATCAAATTGATCTTATCTTTTGACGAAAAGAGTAGTCTCAGTACATAAGTGAGGATGTGATTCGGTGTGGATATGAAGAATCACATCAGTATCCACACCTACAGTCACATCTACCCTCGTCAGGCTCCGTAGTACTGGAAACTGATGAGAAGTGCCGACTATTAACCGTCAATTGATTAGTTTACGAATTTAATCTCATTTTACGATTGCTTTTCATTATATGTCATTTATCACTAATAGATATATTCAATTAAACACTTCAGTTTTGATATATTGCTCATACATAAAATAGTCTTAAGAGAACCTCCTTAAGAAAGCCACACCCACACTCTATTTGTTATGAACGATAAAAGAGAATATTTTCCTCATAGAGAAGAATATGATATGGCATCATTAACTGACAGCACATATTAATAAGTGGATATTAAAAAAATTGATCAAAAAAGAATAACATGGTCACAAATGATCAAATACTTGTGATACTAAATAAAAAATATTAAGTTATTTATATGCTACATTGTCATATATACTAAACTAATCATAGAAATTAAATTTTGTTTTTTTTACAATGAGTATTGAGAATAATTTTCTTTCAGTTTTGATTCGTTTACAACTCTGTCATCGATCACAACACAATTTCTTTCGTTTGAAAAGGATGATAAAATGTAAATTCATCACGCTGAATCAGTTCGTAAAAGTATATGACGCATATGGAAAATCTCAAAACAAAATTCATGTATAATATAATGTACTTCCTTAACTCATTCTGTTTCTACTGTACAACGAATAAGTTTATTTATGTATGTGTCATGAAATATATTTTTTGAACAAAAGTTCGATGATATATTAAGAATTATTAGAAAAGAAGAAATTTATCGATTTATTCGTTTTTTGTATCTTACGTCTTAGTAAATAAGCATTACTTTCACTAGGATAATAAGACCAATTTAATTTATCTTTGGTTATATTTTTCAGAAATTAAATCAACATTTTTGATATTTACAAATTAAACTTGAATAATCATAACCATGATGAATATAAAGAAAGTACAATTTTTATTTATTTTTATTCCGATAATGAAATTGAAGATCTAAGAAACGAGTCTATTTTGATAAAATACAATCTCAAATAGATATTTTTCATGAAAAATTAAATATAATTGATATTTATGATGAGAGTCAGGGTCTGGCTGTTCGCAATGAATGAGAAGAGTATCCACATCCATCCTTTTAATATTAATCCTGATTAGAAAAATCAAGTCTAGATGTATAATGAAGTCGATTGAACAAGCAAAAGTTTTTACTTACTCTAAATCTCTTTTCATCAAATTTATTAAAAAGAATTACAGAAAAAAAGAACACACTTATGTATTTAAGACTTTAGTACTTAGTGAGTGTCAAAACTCAAAAGAATCTTCTTACATATAAAATCGAGATCATAAGAAAAATACTTGCAAAACCGATCAATAAACTTTTAAACGGTAATGGATTGTTTATAGAGCAAGTAACTGTTCTCATAATTATTATATTAATTTAAAATTTCCATCCTGTTGCTACTGCGGAAGTCATATTCACATGACTGATTTTAATTGCAACAATATTACACTGCACATGATCAGGATCAAAATCATCAACAGACCGAGCAACTAGATAATTATCTTCTTTTGCATGGCGTTTAATTAATAACTGAATGTAAACGAATTCTTTAAATTATTGAAACATAGAAATGTATGCAGGTTTTTTATAAGTAATTGACATTCATAGCATCTGTTTTACAAAAAGATTTTCTTATTAAATTTTCTGATCATCTGCTTCTTCATTATTGTTTCTTCTCTTCTTCTTTCAAAACTTTAGAAAAGAAAAGTTAACACAACCTACTAATGTTTTCAGAAGATAATCAATATACTTGCATTTATAATAAATGAGAAATACTACTTCAAATCTCTTCTCAAATTCAACGAAATCAATTCAAGAATCCTATATATGCATGCTTGATATGGATAAATTATGAATGAAATAATTAAGTTTAGATAATATTTTTTTCTTTTCTATAATAATTGATAAATACTTAGTTATTGCAACATACAATAAACATAGAATCTTTTGACTCAATATTATCGAAACATTTTTGTTATATGAAGTTAAAAAATATCTATTGTTGTTAATGAAATCTTGATCTAATTATTTGCATTACGATCTGAACTATCACATAATATCTTGTGAAACATTTGCATAAAGAACTTAACTATTTATACTTTGTGAAATTATCTGTAACATATACTTTCAGATTTTGAATAGCAATAGTAAAAATTTAATACACTTGTATAAACATAGATCTTCTTTGTATGTGACACCTGTGTTTATGTTTAATACTAAACGAAAAAAATATAATGTGCAATGATTAACTTATTGTATCATCTACCGTGCATAAAACTTTAAGAATAATGTAAAATAATTATTACTAAAGAGATTTCATGTAATACTGATTATTTATCTCAATTTAATAATCATATACTATCTACAGATTAAATCATCGGATCATAAAAAAGAACAAGGCAATCTTCATTTTGATAATATATGAAATTGTTAAGATATTTATTATGATGAGAATAGATAACAATTAACAATGTTAAAAGTATTAATTCAAATTACGCTGTAAAAATGTTATTATTTTTTTGTTGTTAATGGAATACATGAAAAATGAAATAAATGTATTCTAAAACGATTAGCTTGGTGGTAATTGTGGATAGATTGATTCCATAAATTCTATTAAAAAGAAAATTAACATTTATCTTTCTACACATAAAACCAATAAAATTATGAATATCTCAAAATTTATTTACCATTATAATCAATTTTTCCATCATTGTTTCGATCAACATTTGAAATCATACGTTGAATTTCTTCATCGGGTAATTGAAATTTTGGTAAAATTTTTTGTAAAACTATTTTTAATTCATTTTTATCAATAAATCCATCCTTGTTTGTATCAAACATAAGAAATTCTTTTTTTAAATCTTCCTTTGGATTAATTGATTTATCTAATCAATAGAAAAATATTAGATTTTATTTAAATAGAATTTTTTTCAAACTTACTAGTCGAAGCAGACATTTGTTTTCTTTTAAAAGTATGAGCACGGAAAAAAGAAAATGAGAAAATGAATAACGAAATGGAGAGATACAAACAATTTATTAACATATGGTCACAGATGTTTTTTTATTATTCATCATTATCTTTAATAAGCTATGAAGAAATAATAAAATAATGTTTCTTTTATAACCATAAAAAGATGAGTAAGATATTGATCTTTGAATTTGATACCCGATGGTGTCATTTTTTGGGTACTGGATATTGTTTTTCCATAAAATTTATCATTGTTTGGAGATATTTTCTATAATTATAATGTAAAATAAATGATGAAACATTATTCATCATTGCACATCTGTTATAAACGAAAGTAAGAATCAATTTCTAATGGATACGCACAAAATAATTCTATTACAAAGACACGCCTAAAATTTCGCCAACGACAGTAAGACGATGTAAAACCGATCAACAAGATTTAATTGCAACGAATGGCGTTCATGAAACTATTCCGGTAAGTGTTTATATACAATGACTTTGATTATATCAAAATCACCTAATTTCTTCAAAATATTATGTAATATATGGATCTGAACAAACAAATAACCTACACCGATATCAAAATGTAAACGTGGCAAAGTATCTTTATCAATATTCTCCTCAAATTCGTATGTATCTGAATTGCTTGATTTTATGATAAGATTTATGTCATTAAAATCTTGACTAATAAGGCAAGATATCTATAAGGGTGTGAATATTCTACATATAACTATGCGTATGAGATGTAAGTATTTATGTGATGATATTAATTATATGCTTTACTATATCACCATTATACTTTATTCACTTCAATGACAAATGCAAAAATAAATTAGAAAAATACAAACAACACAACTATCAATTCGTAAGAAATTATTTTATCTCAAATGCTATATCCAATTGATTTCTTTAAGGAGTTTTTAATTCGAATTAAATCTTCACTATTCATAGTAACTCTTCATATGTTATGAGTGTATTGCATCTACATCAAATTACTGAAGTAGCTAAGAATGACAAAGTTCATAAAGACTCATTGCAGAATATTTTTCGATGAATAAAAACATACCTTATTCTTACTTTACAAAAGTACTGAATGTCTATCAGGATATCGAACAGT